>JABCKH010000136.1:0-34985 GCA_018851285.1 Lyophyllum semitale | reverse complement strand
ACCCAAACCAACCTCTCAACCCACCCCATTCCTCGCGGCATCCGACTTTCTGGCCCTCCTCACCTATAACCTTAAAAATTATCCAACCGAGGACGGGCGCACAGACGTGTTGCTCGCCCTTACGCCCGCCATGCGGGCCCTCGTCGCAGCCAAACTCATTCCGACCACCAAACCGGCCACCAGCTACTCGGGATAACAGGGGAGCGCAGACTAAAACGGTGGGGAACGCCGGCTCGTTCTTTCTCCGCATAGCGGGGGGACGTAGCATTCTGTGTCTCTCGTAGTACTATATACTTATTTACCCCACCTACCGTACGTACAGTGCACCATAGGCGCTCTGCGCCTCGAGCAATTACAAATGATTCAAAAAAAAAAAAAAAAAAAGTGAACGGCACCATAGCCATATGCATCAGCGTCCTCAGGCATTATGTATCAGGCAATATCCATCTTACTTATGTTCCTAGCTCTTTCTCTACTGGGGTTGCGCGATTATTGTGAATAATGTAATCTCGAAAAAAAATCTCTGCAATCTTTACTCTACTCCTCCTACTCTGACAAACGTTGCTGGGAAGGTGAGCATTCAATGTATTGATATGTGAGGTGAATGGCACACCTACATATTGGGGAAGGGAGGAAAGGCGAGCGCTTGAGGAGCTTGGCAGGAGCGACTGACTGTCTAAGACGGAACGTCGTACGGACTTTTGAGCGTTGACTTCCCTTCCCGCCAATGTTACACGGTAGATTGGGAGTCCACGAGTAAGAATGAAACTAATGCGAGAATCGCTATATGTCTATACCGTTTCAGGTAAATCGAAATGGGCAGTCATACGTCGTCCACCAAGGTCTGAATCGGCGGCTCTCGGTTCAGCGCCGATGCCATGGATATGGTATTGTTCGCCGACGATTTCTTTGGTTATCACCATTAGTCGATCCAAGCGAGTTATGAAATTATACGTTGTCGAAACGCCAACGCAGAAGAAGCTGTTGAGAAGGCACATGAGTCTACATTTCGACATTTTTATCATGCCACTGACAGGAACTGCTCGTTCTGCAAGGTCTGAAATGTGAGCGTCCGCGGAAGACCATAATCTTCTTCCGATTCCCTCTGGATTATGTCCAGTCCATGGGCCTGCTCTACAAACCGATCGAGCAATGGACATGGCGTTATTTCGGGCAAAGGTGAGCCGGCACGCAACGCAGTGGATACCATGCCTAACGACAAGGAGCGATTACGGTCTGAAACTGAAGAAATGACTGTGTGAAGGTGTCAACGCACTTATCACTGCGAGGATATCACCCTGGAAATCAGTGTCCAGCAATCTAGTCCGACGGAGGAGTGCGCGGGCCCATGCACGTTCGAGGTGGTCGTATATAGTCGACAGATGGGTCAAGCTATGTATGATTTGTCTGATAGCATGTGAATGGATGTATGAACAGACACAGTGAAAGCTCACAGCTGGATATCAAGTAGTTTATGGTACCGCTCCGAAGGCCAAGGTCCGCTCAGGCAAATCTAGGGATTGAAGCAGATAACGTTGTCTGATGGACCGTAGAAGAATAATGTATACTTCGTAGTTAATATTTGCTTTAAGGGCTGAACGTCTTCTGATCTTGCTGTGAATAGCATTGACGCTGAGATAGATCTCATGCACATCCTTTTCTCTTGGAGAGTATGCATGGCTAACGATAGCACAGTAAATGGTGCCGAGCTCGTTGGATGTTGTAGACAATAATTGGCGCGTAGAAAGCCGGATAGTTTTGGCAGGAGGGAACAACGAAAAGAGGCTTTGCGCGGGCTTGAACATTCTCGATACAAAGGCGACGAGAAGGACTTACAATGCATTGAAGACACCAGCAGCCACGAGGACGAAACGCCGCTGGAGGGATAGATTATTAGATGTACGATAATTACTCAAGTAAAGTGATTACCCATGCGACCGTGAAGCCAGAGCCCGGTGAGGCGGGGACGGTTTGATGAGCATCCTGGTAGGAGTACCCGATCACCTATCAAAAAGAGTCACTGAACAGTATCGGCCATGCATGACGCAAGGAGCATACTAGCATGGAGGTGAGGCTAAACACCATGATGTGCAGTGGTTTCTGCGGCCAATGGACCAGCAGGAAGAAGAGGAATGGAAAGCAAACCGCTCCTACAGCAGCTAATCCGTAAGGACTTCCCTTTGGGATATACCTGAAATAATGTGAAGGTTGGCTTTGCGGATAAAATATCGTAGAGGTATGTAACGGACCACATAACCATCCCGAAAATACCGCCCAAGAACGTACTGATTATACGTGCTAGCAACTCGAATACCGTGTCGCCCTGGAAGCGGGACATAGTTACCTGACCCATGACACTAAACGGGCATCAGCGATAGTAAAGGTCATGTCAGCGAGAGTTTTACATTCCCCAAAGGAATCGGTTGCCTGAGATATGCGAGTGGAGGTTAGAGAACAGTCTTAATCGATAACAACAGCTTCGTACGGTACGCAAAGGGCGCGGTAGCCTTTAGCAGTGAAGGTAGGGCAAGGAGCACTAAAGATTTGTATGCATCATCAGTCAGTCACGACTCTAACCAGAGGATTCCGGCGCACCCGACATAATGCCAGCCTTCATGGCAAACAAAAAATTGCCTCCCGCCACACCCGTGAGTAAATTGTGAATCCCCCTCATACCCTGTTGTGCAACATTTCTAGGAGGCAGCGCATCCGGATCGCGCCGCCGAGGAAACATGGCGTCCGGATTTATGCCTTCGATATTATCTATTTCCGAATTGCAATCAAAAAAAGCAGCTCTAGTAAGCCAGAAATTCTACGGCGAACCTGGATCCTCATCTTCGCCAGTTATCCCGCTCTCCATCTGCCAGTTGGCGTGCCAGTCGCCCCACAAAGATAGCGTGTTAGCGGGTTGCCAGAGCCGCGGTCGTCCGCGTTCCTTCTCGAGGCGTATAATTATGTCGAGCTGAAGCATCCTCGCATTATTTCTCCTGAAGCTGAGTAACGAGTAGGTAGCAACGCACCATTTCGAGCAAGAGATCAGTGAAGCTGATCAAATGGAACTGATACACGAAAGCTTGGAAGATGTATCGATGTGCAGGAAGCTCGCTATCGTCCACAGCATTGTGCTCTGCATCGAGCGCAGGGCGGTAAGGCTCAACAATGCGATTTCTATCATGTTTTAGGCCTAGCGAGCCGGAAGGGAGTATGGCAAATAGCTCACCTATCCTCTTTACGGAATCGTTCTAAAACAGCAGCTAATTCTTCCCGAACCATTTCGTGTTCAGCTAATTGCTGCTCCCATATTATCTTCGTCTTCCTCGTGTCAAACAGGTAATTCAACCTGTGGATATATGATTTTCCCAGCCAGTCTATCATCGTTGAAAGAGCGTTTCGACAGCCCTCAAGAAGGTCGTGGCAGCTACAATGTATCGTCAATCTACACAACACTTTTAAACAGACAACACTTGACCCACCTGGCACTGAGGTTCTTCAGGGTTTCCTCGGTGTATGCCTCGACATGGGGATCCTGGAACCTCGTCTCCTCCAAATCCATATATCGCTGTGACTCAAACATCCCGACCACACTCTCAGACCGCTGTCTCCGCGGGTGAAGCATACTACGAAGAATCTTATGGGGGAGAAGGTAATTACGGAATGACCGCGGTGAAGAGGCAGGAGGCTGGCAGCTAGGACTCATGGAGGCATCCACATTGTTAGGGCTTTGCCGCTCCGGCGAGTCCCTGCGCGAAGTAGTGAGGGAGTGTCGCGTTTGGCTGGGTGACAACATCGGGGTTCCGGCGGCGGAGGCGGCGGGGGTGACTGGGAAGGGTGTGCGGGTGGGATGAATAAAGGAGAAGTACATGACCATTCCTTCCGCACGGGCGGTAAGCACTCGAGATATGTTGTCAAGGGGAATGCAATCGCTGGGCGCATAGCGATTGTATATCACGTCGGCCCGAAGTAGGCGAGCTGCAGCTAGCATCTGGGGGATGGAATCTTCGCTTTGAGCTGTGATCTTGACGATCTTGTCTACCTCTTCTGCAAACTCGGCCGAGTAGGGATTGGAGGAGAGGATAGTTTGATGGAGTTCCATGAGTTTCATCAATGGAGAGAGGACCATTTGTAGATAACCTGTATAGCGCGCAGTGACTGACGAGGGGAACACGAGAACTGAGATGGCCACGGCAATGGCTGAATGAATTACGATAGGAATTACGATGACTTGGCCAGTCTGCATCACTGTTAGTGATGTCATAAAAATGCAGGATAACGTACGTGATAGTAAGGATATGGAAGTAGCGCCGCGGTCAGTAGAGTCATATCTTAGAAATATTTCAGAAAAGATCAAGAGCAGCTGAAAATGGTTGTAACCTAAGGTAATGCAGGCAAAGACAGTTGGAGGCAGGAAAGGGCCTTGGCCCAGATGCGCTCTGATGAATAGAAAGAAAGAGCTGCCGATAAATATGAATACCGCAATGATGATCGAGGGCTGAGAAGCGCCTGTAAGATTATCAGAGGGCGGTGAACGTGGAAAGACTTACGCCTCTTTCAACATAGTCCCCACTGAGAGCCTTAGCTAAATCGACAGTGGTATCGTGGTGAATACGCGCAAAATCTGCAAGTCTGATACCGAGGCAAGACCAGCTAGCGCAATGAAAGTAGGTGGGGCGTTCGCATATTTGGACAGCAAACCAGTGACTCACGCCCAACTCAAGAATACGAACAGACAGATAAACGCCTCCCGTTCCAGAACCGCGACGAAGGGATCGCTCGGCGGGGACATAGTCGAAGCTATAAAACTGCATCAGATGTATTACTCTGCGTAAGCTCTTGGACCTACCGACGAGTATCAAGAAACTAGCCTGCGTTGAATAAAAGATAATCAGTTCTTGGTGCAGATGATAGAACGAGGAATCATACCTCGCCTATGGCGGTCTGACTGCGAGGTATAACGAAGATCAACAAGGAAATCCACGCTGCGAGCGCGCTGCGGACCACAGGCCTCAGCTTGACGTAGGTGAGATTTGTAGGTATCCATTGTAAGGACTCTAGGATCTTCCACCAGCGTTTCTTGAGCTTCTTGCTGATCGCAACTAGTTTCCCGTTTGACCACTCTGGGAGGATCCTATCAGTTTCCTGGTTCTGTCCCTCCTCTTCAGAATTCACTGCTTTCGGCCTCGCGTAGTCCCGCCGCCGGATACTTGGGTGCAAGTTCTCTGCCATATCGAACTTTATCTCATAGAGCGGTTACGGAAAATAACGAAACAATGGTTAGGAATAGCGCTGAAGATGAAGCGTAGATCGCTACGACGAAGTAGGCTGGAGGTCAAATCAGTGACGTCACGAAATATCCGAGACACATTTAAGTACATACTTGAGACATCATGCCCGACTATATTCAGCTATAAAATGCTGTCAGGACCCGCGCTAACACCTAGGAATCACAGAGGCAGGCAATAAAGAGTTCTATACCGTCTAAACAGACCAGCTATTTCCCAGCGATGGGTATCGTACATTAAATAACGATAGGTGTGGCATAGAGCGATCCCGCAGCAGCTGCCGGTGTCTGATCGTGTGGGCTAATGGGTATCGACATTTCGATGTCAGACGGCATGGAAAATGCTTCGTAGAGGTATATGATGCCGAACAGCAGGAACAGGAGCGACCCGCCAAGCGTGACTACTCGAAAATATGAGGAACGACCAAAAACGAACTGAAAGATGCTAGGACACACCATGTTTTACAGAAATTTTCGTAGAAGCATATCTGCCTCCAATGACAGCAAGTGCAGTACAGCACGAGTGACCGATAACGGTCCCGAGGGCTACAAGGTACACATTCTGATGCTACTGTCAGACGGCCTTCGTGCTATAACAAGATGCCCTCCACTCACATGTGCAGCGCCGAGCGCAATAGTGGCAATCTGGGACCGGTCGCCCCACTCCCCGAGAAATGTCAGGATGAAAGCTTGCACAAAGACGGGTCCGAGGATCAAGCTGCAAAAATTGCGCAGGCCTTCAGAGAGGGTGCCTTTCGATGCCCGAGACGGTGCTGGACTTGGTGTTTCCATGTGTTCGCCCTCTTCAATTTCCTTCATAGCAATCTCTTCGTCCAGCCCCGGATCTCCGTCGTGCACAGCGTCGTCATCCTGGATCTCCTCCTCTGCTTCCTTCATCTCCTCCTGAATCTTCACATTTCCACCTTCCATCTGTCTCGCCTCCAGCAACATCTTGGAGCCAAACACCAGGAACAAGGCGGCCGCAGCGATCTGCGTCCACTTTTTGGGTATCAGAGTGGGGAGGATGTGACCTAGTGCGGCGGACAGGATCGACATGATGATGAGAGATGCGAACGCGCCGGCAAAGACTACAACCCGCGGATGCCGCATGGCGAGGATGGCGGCTATGAGAAATGTTTTGTCTCCGATTTCTGAGAAAATAATCATGGCGAAGGACTGGAGAAGAGCCTGCACACTGCCCTCGGGCTCGACATCGACAATGACTGGTGGCATATAACGTGGACTTCCTGATGAATGGTTTTCAGCATTTCGTATAACAAACTTGATTAACTTACAGGAAAAATGTCTGCGGTCGTAAACGAAAGGAAAGGAATGGACGGACTGACTGAGAAAGAGGGGATCGGACAGGAGAGGACTCTTCTAAACTCTTGCATTGCGAAAGGGGATGATCGGGGTGGGGTCACGTGCGAAGTACACGATCATACTGGCCCTGCGCAGCCGCAAATAGCACCCGCCTCATTCTTGTTGGAACACGAGCCTCCGACATTTGCCGTCGTGCTTTCGCGTGACTTGGAAGTTCGAATTTCTGGCAGACTCAGGGAATCACTCCGGAGCCATGTCCAAGATTAGTCTATAGTTCGCGCTTGGTATTACAGGGGGTGGTACCTTAGGCCTTCCGCATACCCGATACAAGTACAGATTCGTCATAGTGCCTCAGCTGCTGATATATATAGCACTGTGGATGAGCAAAATCAGATACGAGAGCAGATAGAGCGACGGTATACGGGTTACGCACCATTATTGCCACGGATAAAGGCATCACCATATCGATTCGTCACAACCCCGTTAACATGCTCCTCTGTCTGCTCCAGCGCAATGTTCATGTATCCATCAAGACATGAAAGTAAACCTAGAAGACCAAACCGCGTTAACCGACCTCGATAACGATTAGAAGAATCAAAAACGTACCGAGATAATCGACGCCTGAAGTCAATCTCACGATAACGCGTTTTCCGACCACTCCTTTTAGGAAGTCAGTGGGAGAGCCCGTGTGGGCTTGAGGCGGAGGTGGTAGTAACTGCTCATCAGGCGGTGGCGGTGGCGTAGTGTCGTCCATCTCGTTCGCAATTTCTCTTCACGAGAGCAAAATGTAAAAGCGATTAGTTCTTTGTTCTTGTTGCCTTTCTGGCTTGGAATCAAGCAGCTTCCAATACATTTCACGTGCAGCGGAGTGTTTCGAATCACGTGAGTCCTTTACTGCTCAGGCGCGCCTAACGGTCAACCTATCCCTAAGCCCGTGCAGGCTGGGAGACTACCGCTCTGGCCCTCTGCTCCAGACAACCAAGGTAGCCGCCCTCCTCCAAATCACCTATACCCAGTGCGTGATGTTCGGATTCAAGAAATCTAAGGTATGTCGTGTGCTACCAAATGAATCTACTGCAGTGTTTACCGCAAGTCTTTGGCATTACGCAGAATCAGGATTCGGAGGGCTTGAGATCTCAAGTTAAACTTCATAGCCGACTCTCCAGGGCAATGTCGAATGCTTCATCCGTAGGTCATAACGCTTTACGCGATAGATAGCCCTGACAGATATTTTACGGGCAGACTTTACAATGGCAGAAGTCAAAGAGTTATCAACAGGTCGAATGTCCAGGGCTTGTGGTATGTTTTTATCTTGATGCTAATGCGGAACGACGCTCACATACTCCTCAGCCCGAAATGCTCGACGAGGAGGATCGGGCTTGGTAGTGCCCCATGGCACTGTGTAATTGTAACAATATTCAAGTATACCCTCTCGTGAAAGGAGACGTGTGTCAGACGTTACCCTGCTTAGGATCTGGCCCAACTTACAACAAAGTCGGCGCCAACGCTCGCGATGCCATTCCGCGATGACCCCATGTTACATATACCTCAGTCTAGCATGCTTCAATTGCGGGCTACCATCAGTTTAGTAGCGGAGCTCAGACGGACATGAGGATATCATCGCGACATGCCTTTTTTGTGATCCGATTTCTAACGTTGTTAGTCTACACAACATCTGATGGAATCAAAGCAACAGCAGTACACCAA
This sequence comes from Lyophyllum semitale, assembly GCA_018851285.1. Taxonomy (NCBI): domain Eukaryota; kingdom Fungi; phylum Basidiomycota; class Agaricomycetes; order Agaricales; family Lyophyllaceae; genus Lyophyllum; species Lyophyllum semitale. The sequence continues at coordinate 26,677 of JABCKH010000136.1, read as the reverse complement.
CGTAGTAAGAACCAACAACGTTTCTAAAGTTAACTCATAAGCTGATCCCCGCTGTTGTCCTGTCGTTTTACATAGATTCTGAATTTTGATCGATACCGGGAATTCACACTTCCCTTTTACTCAGAGGGTGTGCGCCGTCAACACTGTTCGACAGCCATTTGACAGCGTTGTCAGAACGCAAGCAGCATCCCGAACGTTAAAGATAAACACTATTCTTCTGGCAAGAAACCTACTCTACATCGGTCGTGTGTTGACAGCTCAAATCGATAGAGTGTGTCTCCATCTGCATCTGGCACCACGCGGGCCCGGGTTGAAAGCTAGAAAGCAGCAGCTTTCGCTCACGCTCGCTTACGACCTGGACTTTGTTTTCCATTGCGCAGAATAACCGCGCCGTATGGTACGCCTGCATCAATCACCACCATGTGAAGCTAGCTAACTGACTTCGGCGTTAGGATGTTCGCATGTACATCGCTATGATGTGCATTGTGAGAGAACCATTCCAGCAGTAATGGGAAGAAGATATGGAATAGGTGGCATTCATCACGACTTATTTGGGTGTCGGCCTGGGTGGTTGGAGTGGGACAACTACGATTCCGCAGGTGTAGCATGAGCCAATCATATTCTTCTGTTTCTTTATAGATGCCCGCGTGCCGCCACCGTGTGTATTTCGGCACCCATGATATTCTCGGCGCTTAACCAGATACGCGCCTGTGCCGCATGCCTGCAGCTGTGAGCATTGGAGCTCTTGCGAATTGCACCGCTGTATCGTTGAGCAGCGAGGACGATTCCTACTGCGCGCTTTGGTTATTCTAAGCGTTGGTTTATTTATAGAGAGATATTTTGGGATTTGAGATTATTTTGGGACTGGGCTCTTGAATACAAGTACGGCTGAGGATCATTCCTTGTGACGTTTCTGCCTCGCTATCCTACTCACCCGTACCAGCTTCGTTGCTGATGCTCTGGTCCTCCACTCTCGACTACAGGCACTTCAACGACTCGTCTTCCGAATCAGTCGCCAATTAGTTGCGTCAAGCCTGAGTATACAAGCCTCGCCGTGTGAACGCCATTACTCGGCGTCTCCATAAGGCTCCCGGGAGTGATTTACTGGCACAGCTGTACGTTCTCGACTGCTTCTGGATAACTAATTATCTAAAACAAATGTCAAGGGAGACTATGGTTTCAAATGACTTTTGTTCCTTCCCATGGCGACGCCCATCCGTGACTGGTTTTGTTCTTGATGAGGTTTGTTTGATTAACGAATGGGTTCCAAACACCCGCCTGCTTGGCGTTGGGCTTGGCCCGCTTGGGTCTGCTTGCCAAAGTTGGGGCAAAGTCATGCCAAGGGTGAACGGAACCTGAGGAATTTTCTTGCATGAGTACATGTACGCGAGAGTCTGTCTTCCAAGTTTCCTTTTCCACCCGCTCATAACCTAACAATATTCTGTAGGTCGCCCGAGCGACTTGAAATGACCTTGCCGGATCTGAGAGTTCCCCATCACGGGCTATCACCTCAACAAATCTCGCATCCTCTCTTCTGGCGCCACCATCCTACCTACTCGTGACGGTCTATTGATCACTTTGGGATCTTCCAGGCTTTCGGAGTCCTTTGTGCAAGCCTCGTTCACACTACCCTCAACAATGGATAGATTTCGAACCGAGCCTTTGGTAAATCATCGCTATTCTCTATCGCCGTCAGGTGTGGAAGCAGGCAGTCATCGACACAGTTGACGCTCCACGAAGTGAAGGTGTGTTTTCGTTTTTACCTTCGATGCTGAATACCTAGGATCCTGATTGGAAGACGACAGAGATGTGTACACGTGATGAGATAGTTTCCCTCGCCCTCTTCCCAAACGACTCGAACAACAACGACCATAACTCACACGCAGTCGAGCGTTTGAATATCAACATGTGCAGCTGAAACGCTTCCCCACTTCGTTACCGGTACCGTACGGCAGGCGTTCGCAAAATGCTCTCAATGACCTCTCTTTCCCGCCAATAAGGCATGACCCTTTGGTCCTCATTTCCACGGCTCCGTATCTGTGGGGCAAATTCTTAGTATTTGGGCACCGCCTGATGCTGTGGATGCGTAATTGGTCGGTTTCTCCATTCCTGTCGGTAGGCGCCCATCCTTGCCTAACTCTCAGATCGACCTTTGTCCAGCTTCTTCTAGTCACATTTGGAACCATTTTCTCGCTACGACGCCAAATAATGTTTCCCGTCCAATCCTAGCTGGCGCCTTAGTCTCTATACCCACGGCAACCGCGTTTTGAGCGCTGCCACTCGATTTGTGTCCTTGATTACGTGCCTAGCACCTGATAGAGCGTTTGGGGAAAATGCCTCTGTTATTCTTATGAATATGGGTGGCCAGGAGGTATAAAGGGCGAATTTGGAGTGCAAGTCCTCAGGCTCAATCATGCATTTCTTCCTCGCATCCACAGCTCTTCTGGCCCTCTTAAAGTCTGCCGTTGGGGTTGCCATCGAATTCAACGTCAAGGCGGTCACTCTTGATATCGTCAACAAGAACCTGGCTCCAGATGGAGCCTTAAGGAGTAAGTAATCGCTCTTAATGTCCTCTATAAAGATTTATTAACCACCCCTAGGTACCATCGTCGCTAATGGAACGTGAGTATGGATTCAGAAGACGTTTTCTCTGATATTTATGTCGTTCGATCCAGTTACCCCGGTCCTCCGATCTTTGCTACCAAAGGGCAGACACTGCGAGTAACGGTCAACAACAAACTCGTAAGTTCATCAAACCATGCAGGCTATCTATGTAATTACTCCCCGTCCTAGACCGATCCGGCTATGCGTCGTAGTACCTCGATTGTGAGTATCTTGTGGACCCCCGCGTCGGCTTGTGTTGATTTCCTTTTGTTAGGATTTCGATGGTATTTTCATCAGCTCCGCAAATGCATTCCAGGAGGGCACTCCCTTTGTTACTACTTGCCCCATTGCTCCTGGTGCTAGCTATACTTATGAGTTGCCCCTCGGCACCCAGACGGGAACATTCTGGTACCACAGGTGCGTTTTTTTGATAACACTTCGTGCCAGCATTTACTAATATTTTGTTCCTTAGCCAATTGAGTGTCCAATACTCCGATGTAAGGCCTCTGTTCAAAGCTGCCGGACTTGCACTTACCTTCCCTGCAGGGACTTCGTGGTCCGTTGATCATCTACGGTCGGTGACTTTGTTTTGAGACCCGTGTTCCACCGACTGATTATGATGGTTCAGACCCTCTTGATCCCCAGAGGCGTTTGTACGATGTCGATAACGAGTCTACGGTATGCTGAACTCCTTCCGACTTGTTGGGTCTTTTAACTAAATCCTTTGATAGATTCTCCAACTCGGTAAGATGACAGTGCCACAATCCACTTCGATTTCGGGGAATTGATCTGCGAGATTGTAGGTGATTGGTGGCAAAACTCGAGTGTGGCTTTACTTTCAGCATACGAGGCAACGGGTGTTGTTCCCATCTCCGATTCTGTCACCATCAACGGTGCTGGTCGCTTCAATGGCGGGCCTAATGTTCCGTTCTCAGTCGTAAATGTTGTGTCTGGGAAGCGCTACCGACTCCGAATCATCAATCAGTCGATGCGAAACGTCATTACCATGTCCATCGATCAGCACCCTTTGAGTAAGGCCTTTTACGTTGCCCACCGGCATTTTGCGGTGCACAACTGAAATTCTAACACAGCGATCATTGAGGCTGACGGTGTTGCGACTCAGCCCCATGCAGTCGATATCCTGGAGACGCTCGCGGGGCAACGCTACTCTGTGGTCGTAAGTGACGAAAGTTGTCTCTGATAGCACATTCGGTAACATTATCATAGATTACCGCCAATAAACCTGTTGCTAACTACTGGATCAATGCCCCATTCACCGGCGGAGTGGCTACGCGTAATCCTCATCGTAAGTTGTAACCCATTTCTCCATTTTATTACCGCTGATCAACACAACTCCTCTTTGTAGAAAATTCGACTCTTTCCAGGGCCGTACTACGCTACCAAGGAGCTCCTATTGCCGAGCCTACCGGGCCAATGACCGATGGTCCTGTGAATGGTACCGTTTTTAACGAAGCTGATCTCAGTGTACGTAGTCATCTATCGCTTGCGTTGCTTCGCAGCCCTAACGAGACTGCCTTTCTTCAGCCTTTGGTTAACGCCCCTGTAAGGTTTCTGTTCGGACCCGCACACCTTTGTTAAGCATTTTCTGTCTAGCCCCCACCGGCTGATGTCAACATCACACTTGACCTCGTTGTGGTATGTGTTTGTCTACTCTTATAATATGCCTGACCCGTCTCAGCTGTACCCAGACTGCCGGAAAAGCCATCTGGAATGTCAACAACATTTCTTATCTTCCGCCGAAAGTCCCCACCCTTGAGAAAGTCCTTGAAGGAGGAACTAACGCTACGGCATTTGATGTAACCGAGAACACATTCATTTTGCCCGCCAACAAGACCATCCAAATTTCCTTCCCTCCGAGGTGAGGATTGTCCTTGGCTTCTACGACCGTCGTCTCTGACGCCTTATTCAGCACTGATGATGATCCCCACCGTAAGCGATTGTTCCTTGTCAAGTCTTTCGTTCTGTGTCTTATCTGAATTTAAATAGCATTCCATCTGCACGGCGTAAGTTGCACTTGATATGATATTCATCGCTTCCTGCACTGAGCATGTTTCAGAACAATTTCTGGGTCATCAAGTCCTTCTCTTCTAACGACAGCAACGTCAACCCTATCCGCCGCGACGTAAGATTTCCCGATCTATCATGCATTCTGTCTTGATCAAACGATCGATCTTAGGTGACTGGTGTTGGCCACTCCGGAACTATCGTCCGCTTCAGGACTGACAACTTTGGTAATTGACCCACATCCATCGTGACATATTGGGTCTCACGTTGCTATCTAGGGCCTTGGATGTTCCACTGCCATATCTTCTGGCACATGCAAGCTGGTCTCGCTACCGTCATGCTTTCAGACCCAGCGGACCTTGCTAATGTTGTCCGACCTACTGCCGCATGGAGCGCTCTTTGCCCTGCGTGAGTCGTTTATCCATTTTACAATCCCCTTTTGAATCTGACTCTTCCTATAGGTACAACGCGCTTCCTGCCGAGTTACAGTAGACATCGATTCAAGGGCGGTCTTCTGGGTTGTGTCGTGAATCTTATTTGATGTAACTTTTAAAGATGAAATATATTTCAGTCTCGCCGTATATGGTTTGCAAACCGCCGACAAGTGTCGCGATTCCTTGCCATCGTTCGGTCACTCACTCCGAAACTCCATGACTGGATGTGGACACAATATCTATCGAAGTACGAGTAGGGAACGAGGTGGTAATTCTCGGATGATATTGACGACGTCTCCCGGAACTTCAATAAGACCTCCCACCCAACTTCCACCGCCTTCCACGATTAGGCTTTGGCCCGTACTCGTGAAACTCGTTCACTAGTGGTAGTCGATCAAACAGTCTTCAACAACTTCATATATCATAGCATCGCCTGCTAATCCGCTGAACTCACACCTAGTTGGTGCATGTATCACAGGGAGTCCGAAGTCTCCGAACTGTGCCATAGTCCATGAGGCGCGATGTCGCCAAAAAGGGAAGCGTCGGCCCGTACTCTTCCTTTTCAGGCACCACGTTTCAGGCGCAACCAGACAAGGTGTAAAAGTTGCAACGACTGACTGTCATGAGATTGCGGTAGGAACAGGTTAAGGCACATAATCCGGGTCAGAAATGAAGATGACGAGCCCGGAAAAGCGGATACCTGATTGACTGCTGAGTGCGAGGCCCAGTGTTCACGCTTTTCTGACCCAAATTCGAGGACAAGGACGAGGAAGAAGATTTTAATACGACCTTTTTGTGCTCTTTCTCGATACGGCGACCTGTAGCCACGGGTCTAATGTCTTTGGCCATTCTATGTCTATCACAAGCTCTGTGCCTACCGATTCATGGTTCGCACCGATGTAATGGAACCCATGTGGGCGTGGAAGGAGGCTTCTGGCACGCCCAAAAACACTCTCTCGGGATTGGTGCTCGGCGTTCCATGGACCTCTTAGGGATGCCATCATCCGCATCTTCCCCAAAGCCGGTCCTATCCTCGAAGTCGTTTCTGGGATTTCTATGACTTATTGGGAATGGATGCACATTTCACAATTCTAGCTCTGCTTTTAGAACGATTCAAGCCTATCTACAGAAAACGACCCTTTGGTTCTGACCCACTTCGATGGCTATTGTTCCACGGACGCTGCCTTACTCCACGCCCGCAGTCGAGGTCCATACCTGTAAAAAATGAATGGTGCCGGACATCCGATCACTAGACAAACGAGGGCAAGGATCGAGTTCCCCCAACCTTCGAAACGGTCAAAACGGTATCAGTGGAGAGGCAATCACGTACCATCGCCTAATTTTCCGTACATCTTGTCCGCAAATAACGGAAAGCCGAAGCCAGCCAAAGCTCTAAAGCTCGAAACACCCGCAATGGCGCTTGCCGCGTGCAGTGCGTAGTTGTCGACCTGTGATACTTATTGAGGGATGGTAAAAGGCGATCAACCACGCTAGACGACGCACAAGATATGTTTGGATACAGGTCCAATTTCCGCCTGATCCTTGAGTCAGACTAATCTAGTCGTACTCGATGACCGCCACGTACCAATTCCAATCGAGAAGATGAAGACACCCAGGTCTGATGGATGTGAGTCAGTTCACGTTCGAAACGCTCGAAGGTTGGGTGCACACACCAGGTATCAGCCAGAAAACCCTAGCGTTTGCTGCCCAACCGTAAATGACCAGTCCGATTGGTAATGTCGTCGCTGAAACCATAAGCAACGGCAATCTAGAAGCCATTGAGATGAATAAATCGCAGGGATAGTATGCTTATTGACCTCATTTCTGGTGTGCCGACACCACGGTTCTTGGCTTTGAGCCTTCGATAAATCGAGTTCATTGCCCTCGCACCGACCTGCCCACCAACTAAAACGAGATGAGCGATTTATCAGAAGAAATGGATATCAACCTGACCTGTAGATCCAAATGCTATTGCGAGATAATGAATTCCTGCTATCCCCGTAGTTTCGCCATATTGATCGGTGAACACCTTGACAAAAGCTGTTTTGAAGATCAGTAACAAATTATCATCGAAGCCAAACAAGAAAGGCCCACTGGTCAAGCTCAAGTAGAGCACGCCGTAAAGGACGGCCATGTACAGGGCGAATACCTGTACGATCGGTTCTGTAACGAGGAATGCGATTGGCTTGATCATACCCCGTGCCATCATGGCGGTCCAGTGTCGGCCGGGACGTTCAAAAGCAGAACGGAGCTTCTCATTACCCGTCGCCTTTCGCATCGCGCGCGCTTTCCTTTTCAGGAGTTCTGGTGCGTAAGTCTCTTGAAGGAAGATCTGCGGTATCAAACACAAATAAGACACGATCTCAAAATATACGAAGCACGGAAATGTACAAATCCGGCGATCTGCAATAGGGCATCCGCAATGCTAACGCTCCAAAATACCCAGGGCCAGTGAGTACGTTCGGCTATCCAACCGCCGATCAATGGACCGGTTGAAGGCCCAACGAGTGGCGCTAGAGAGTACACGCTCATAGCCATGCCGCGTTCTTCAGGTGACCAAAGGTCGCCGACAACCCCACCTCCCAGTGATTGGGGAGCTGCTCCGCCGAAGCCTGCGAGAAATCGGAACACGAGCATCTGTGTAGGGGTCTTCGCGACAGCACATAAGGTGTTGAAGACTACTTGACATGACAATGTGCACAGATGAACACAAACCGAAGGTAGCTTACCCAAGAACCACATATTGGATATTTGTAGAATAATCGATCGTCCGTATAATTCAGATAGCGGCCCCCATATCAGGGGCTTGAACATCAAGTCAGAAACGCCTATCAAATCGAAAGATGTGAGCTTACTCCAAGGGCATATGCAAGGATAAATATCGAGAGCGACATATTTTCCAAGATAGAGCCTGCGGGGATTCCGAGGTCCCTTGAGATTGCTGGAAGTGCCGGAGAAGCAATAGACGATCCGACAGGACTGCAAAAATAGTCACATCAAGGGCATGCTAATGGACAAGGATCTCAAACCTTATGAAGGTAAATAAACTGACGACCAGTGTCACGACCCAACGATGGCGTTTTGTCCAATTGCGAGGATTGGCTGAATCGTCAGGACCGTCCCAACCAACAATATTATCGGGGCCGTGTACATATTCAGAATCTTTGGGCGTGGATCTTGCGATAGTTGGGGTCGGGGAAGAAAATTCTGTCCTTAGCGTAGTGCCATCTGTTTCAACGGGGTGAAGCCCGCTTAAATCTACGGGTGAGGATCCTGTATTTGTCGACACATCTTGGTACTGGAATCAGTATTCGTTGTCTTATGAAGTATAAATTATTTACCTGAAGTCGAAGGGGCACACCGCTGCTGATGTTGCAGATAAACGGAAGTAGGAGACGTCATTCTCGTGAAGAACGAAACCCCGCCGAAACGAACTTAAAGGTCAGTAAGGTGACCCGGATTTGTAGCGCCCAAGCCCAAGTTAAGTAATGTTCAGTTTAGTATTAGAACCGAGGCCACGGTTTGGTTCTAGAAAATCCAACATTTCACATTCCAACTTGTTGGGTAAAGAAGTTTCCCCAGCATGCTCGTGCGATTGGTGCCACAGATCCAATGCGCCCCATTTCATCTGTGTAAAGTTGCCAGATGCGTATCATCGGTAGTAGCAGAATACACGAATTAGGACTGCAATGCTCACCCTTGACTTCTTTTTCACTCGTTCGGAGGAGGACCTCCACGGTTATCCAAACCATTCGTTGATACCGAAGATAACGCGTAACGCCTCGTGCTGGGGAGACGCTTGGAAATCCCACAAATGGTTGAGATGCCACACCACCATGGATTAAGTATAACTGCGACTTTAGAGCCAAGATTATCTAATTCAAGAGAGCGGGTATACGGGTAACAAGTTGACCATGTTAGCAAAGAAAGACTTGAGAAAGACCCAAGATCATCTCAGTACGATCGAGGAAGATTCCGAAGAAGAATAGAGAAGAATTGATGGGCATACATAGGCGTGTCCGAGTCGGTCGGTCAGGTTTCCTTATCAGGCAACCTATGCAAATCATCGTGGTCAAGTTCTACCGCAAATTTCCACACTAGATTGCCCGATGGCTGTTACAGCTCGCCAAGGTGTGGAACCTATTCATTCCGCGGCATCGATCCATGGGACCCTGATGGATTGGTCAAGCATTGGTCACCCATTCGACGTGACTCAACGGTGTGATCAACTCCGGGAACGTTGGCAGATCTTGACTGACTTAGCAAAGTTTTGAGAGCTAGAACGGGGTTTTCTCTTCTGTGTCTTGTCTTTCAGTTGCGTTCGAGAGTACGGCACGTCTTGGGATCGAGATTTACACTCAGGAAGGTATGAAGCGACAACCACATTGGGGATGGAATATATATGCCTTTCTGGTAATCAGGCTTCGAACGGTGAGTGTAGCCTGTTACTCTGTTCATTTTCGACACACGCAGCATGTGAAAATAAGGAATTGACGTTGTTATAGAGTTTGGCCTGCCTAATAAGCGCGGAGGCTCCAGGTCACGAACTTTGTTTTGCCCTGCATTCCCATATTCATGCGACAAGGAAGGCCATCTTGTTAGTTCTCCCAGAATCGTGTCCTTGGGTCTTGTGTTGTACTATTATAAGCTCCTGGACTGCAAAAAGATAGGATGCTCCAGTTACCCGCGGGCCGGGTCTTGGCTTGGGCTAGGACCAAAACCACGACATCGGAGTGAGGCGTGTTCTGACCGCATGCTTAACCTGTTTCCGGTATCTCGTCTCACGAATACTCTTCCAGTGGTGGTTGTATTGCCTCCAACGGGAATCGTGTCATCACGTCTGATTCGTCGCTGCTTCGCTGCTTCTCTGCTTTTTCTATGATATTGGTAACGGACAGGAGGATACTGGACAGTCTTGGCATCTACCGTCTTGTTCACTCCGTTGTCATACGCTCTCTAAGAAATCCATCAATAAGCTGTCACTTATGAGAAAATGGGAGCTCTTATCGTTTGGGAAGACCCCAGAAACGAGTACTTAAACGCGATGAGTACTCGCGAAGCTCCATCTTTTATCCGTAATTCTTCGATTCCACGTTATTGTTAAGTATTCTCAAATTTACAGTCTGTCATCGTTATGCCTATGCTGCAAGTATCTTCATCCCTGAGGCTTTTTCTTGCTAACCACTTCTCCCATAGACCTATTCCATCTACGAAGTATCTGTCTTATCCTGAGGTACCGTTCCCCCCAGGCTATGTCCGCCGCTGGCCAAACAGAAGGACTACCGTCGCGCCGACCTGGCTATCGACCGATCTTCGCGATGGTAATCAGGCTCTCGTCAACCCCATGAGCAACGTCGCAAAGCTGGAACTTTTTAGGTATCTATCCCTCGGTCCTCAATTTTTCTCGGCTAACAAATTGTTCAGAGAACTCGTCAAAATTGGCTTCAAAGAAATTGAGGTCGCCTATCCCTCTGCATCAGAGCAAGAATTCCAGTTCGTGAGATCGATCATCCAGGATCGTGAAGTTCCTGATGACGTCTCTTTACAAGTAAGCTTAAATTTGATCTCTCATGAATTTGTTTGTGACAAATATTACACCACAGGTCATTACTCCCGCACGGTCAGACTTGATTATGAAGTCTATTGAGTCATTGGCAGGGTGCGGACATGCTATCATACATCTGTATAATGCCGTTTCTCCCGTTTTCCGCGAGGTCGTCTTCCGGAACACGAAAGAACAAACGATCGACTTGACGCTTGACGCTGTACGCCTCGTGAGGAGACTGACAGAAGAGGAAACAGCGCGCTCGGGTGAGTCATTATTTTCTTTCCGTACATACGTACATGCCATCTTAATACTTTTCAGGGACCCGCTTTACACTCAATTATTGCCTTGAGACTTTTTCCCAGACCGAGACTGAATTCGCTGTGGAGCTCGGTAATCGCGTTCTCGAGGAGTGGGGCAAAGCTACGCCTGAGGACAAGATTATGTTTAACCTCGCTGCGACCGTCGAGTGTGCGCCAAGCAATCATTACGCCGATATGGTAAGAACTCTACTCAGCACTTTCGAACAACAGTAACTCATGCATCTCAGGTGGAATACTTTAGCACCCACATCAACCAACGGGACAGCGTGATCATAAGCATCCACCCCCACAACGACAGAGGTAAGGGTTGTTATTTATATGATGTCACCGATGCTGATGGAAATGTAGGTACCGCTGTGGCAGCCGCCGAGTTGGGTCTTCTCGCTGGTGGCGATCGCATCGAAGGTTGTCTTCTGGGCAATGGCGAACGCACCGGCAATGTCGATCTGATCACACTGGCGCTTAACATGTACTCTCAAGGCGTTTCTCCGGGTCTTGATTTCTCCACACTCCCCGACACCGTCGCCCTCGTCTGCCGCTGCAACGAGATGCAGATCCCTGTTCGTTACCCATATGCCGGTCAGTTGGTCTTCTCGGCTTTCGCTGGCACCCATCAGGACGCGATCAAAAAAGGTCTCGATGCCCAAGCGAAACGCTGGTCAGAGGTCGATCGCTCAGGTAATGGGATGAAATTCTGGGCTATGCCTTACATCCCCCTCGACCCCAAAGACCTTGGGTATGGGTACGAGAACCTGATCCGAGTCAGCAGTCAGAGCGGCAAAGCCGGCACTGCATACGTGATCAAACAGTCGATGTTCTTGGACCCTCCGCGCCGTATGCAGGTGTCGTTCTACAAGGTCATCCAGGACGAGAGCGAGCGTATCGGGAAGGAGATGACGGCTCCGCTCATCACATCGGCGTTTAAGCAGACCTATTCCTTGGCCCCACAGCCACTCGGGCGACTCTTCCTTCACTCGTACCGCCTCTTCCCCCTTTCGCCAGGTTCTCGCGAGCCGTCCTCCCCCATGTCAGATTACTCTGATGACATCCAGGACTTGGTGCCGTCCGATGCATCTGCAAGCATCATACGCTTCGAGGCTATGCTCACCGTCGACGGCAACAAACGAACCATCTGCGGCGACGGCCGTAGTCCTGTTCTCGCCATCGTCGACGCCCTGCGCGCAGACCTTGCCTTCGAGCTCGAGATCGGCGAGTCCGCTGCGCAGACCATTCATGACGACAGCCCCGCGCATGCCAAGGCGGTCACGTTCCTTGAGATGTACGAGCTAGGCGCTTCGCCGTCCAAGTCTGGCGTCGGCAGCTCCTGGGGCGTTGGCATTTCCTCTGACGTCACGACTTCCAAGTGCCGTGCCGTGATTAGTGCGGCCAATAGGCTTGTGGGCGACAGGACGTTCCCGCGTCCGAAGAGGATCTTCAGCCCGCGACCCAAGACCTCGAAGGTCGACTCTGACAATTGGATCCATGAGGTCAAACTGCGCGCTGGTGGCGTCCCACCGCGTTCTGAGCAAGAGAGGCATGGCTCTTTCAGAGTAGCGACTCCCCCGAGGCAGATTTAAATCTTGGGCGATGTTGTTTTATGTGGACGCTTCATGGCTGTTCAATCTAGATATTATTCTATTCGAGTTTGAAGTTAGTTACTTCCCGATTTGTACTCGAGCCCTGGTGTTGGAATTATATACAGAGTAGTAAGTAAACGGTTGACTGTACAGTTTATTATGAGCAATGCTATCTTCAGTGAAGATTCACAACTCACATATTAGCTAGAACACGAGGAGCACATTCAAACACTAGAATACTTCCATTGGCTGTGGCGCTCAAGTCTTTTAGAAAGAAGTGAACCTTACAGTGTGGCACGGCACGTGGACCAGAGGAACGCGCCAAATGGGCTTGGAGGTGAACGTCGCATTCTCAGAACCATCACGAGGTATGGATATCGACAGATTCGTTCGTCGGCCTATAAAGCCTAATCTCCACTGTATAGATCTTAGATGAGTATCTCAATCAAGTCTCGAGGACTCGATCTGTGTCGAAGCTTTCCTTGAGCTTTCCCGCCTCACGGCACCACATGTTCCGAGGCGTAGTACCAACATATTTCACTGTTCAGAGGGCTTCTGGGATCTAGATAGTCCACGACGGTAGTGCAATGACAGTCTGAGAGTTTCTATACAAGAGAGAGTACAATAGCATAGAACGATACACCAAGGTCTTTATTTTATCACTAATCATTATTTTCCCAAGTGACCTCGTCCCTTCGACTCGACATCAATGGCGTCTCTAGCTTCTTCCGGTCCCGCCAACCTGCCCAAATACTGAGCAGAATGGAGAGGAAACACGCCCCTGTGGTCAGGTGGAGCGCATCAGAATAACACTGCCTTCCCAACATACACCCGCCCACAGTGCCCGTCGGGGATGCGAGAGATTCCGGTGATTTGTCATGCGAGTCGAGATTGTGTCCGAAGACAAGGGAGAAGAGGTTCCCTGCGACGACTGGTGAAATGGACAAGTAGCCCCAGTTCTCCGAGAAATGAGCTGCGATGCGGAACGGTCAGAATTGATAAGGGGGCTGATGGGGAGAAGCAGCTTACGCATGCCAAACCAGTCGAGACACACGTTGGGGAAGAGCGAGAATACACATCCGTGTGCGAGCCCGAGCATTGAGCTCGCCATCCAAAGGTTGTGGATATCGTCAACATTGGCAGCCATGAGTTGCGAGATGAAGAAGAGCAACGAGGTTAGCACGAGTGCGTAAGACCTTGGGAGGCCGAAGCGACTCTTGCCGAAGTCGGTGGTTAGGCCTGATCATGACTCGCATCAGCATCTGTACGTTGCTGGGTGAGCTGTGGGTGGGCATACCTATGATGATGCGACCTGCACAATTGAGCAGACTGATGGCGGAGACCTGGTCAGCTTGCCAGCGGGCTGCCTCTTTTGGATTGTAGACTGGTGTCGATTTGGCGTAGAGGGCTTGGGACATCGATCCGACGTTGTTGATATCTGTGCACTGATTAGAATCCACCCGACTCGATTGCTAAGAATGCCGTACACATCAAGCCTGTCCCACTCACTGCCAGCAGGAGGTCAGTAGATTGCTTCAAGAGTTGAAATGTAAGGATGTGACGTACGACATGATAGAATAGTGAAGAGTAGCCAAAAGTCTTTGCTGGTCCACAATTTACGGCCATACACATTGGGAGGAAGGCCCTGGCTGAGTGCAGCACGCCTCGAGAGCTGAACAGGGGCGCTGATTCCAGGTCAATGTCGGTTTATTGGCAACCGAGACAACTTACATCGGGAGGTCGTCTTCTGATGCTAGCAGTGCACGATTCTCGCTCTCCTGGACATCTAAAGTCACGGACTCACCTTCTAAGTTCCGTACACCATGTTCCACACCAGTTGCGGGATCGATCGGAGGCAAGGGTATTGGGCGGATGAGGAAGAATCCAAAAATCATGGGTATTGATGTACCCAGAGATAGTAGAAGGATAAATGCTGATGTGTTTCCGGCGAATTCCGCACGGGAAACGGTTGAAAACAGGAATGCAGAGAGCCCGAAACCTGATAAGACAATACCGGTGGTTGTCGCACGCTGGAGAGCTATTAGGAATGACATAAATGGATGAGATAAATCACGGTCTCACCGCCTTGTCTGGGAATGTTTTAGCCGTAGAATTCACGGCACCGGTCAAAGCAGCATTGCCACCAGCCCCCGTCATGAAGCCGCATAATATTAACACGCAGAACGTCAACGCGGAAATCGTAGTAGAAGCAGCGGGGATCCCAGAGTCAAATATATATCGTATTCCAGAGTATCCTGCCAGGAGCAGCATGAAGGCTGAAACAAGCAATATTCGAGGACCCCGAAGGTCTACGATGCGACCCCAGAGCGGTCCACTGCTATACACACCGACTGTTCACTTCGTCGACACCCATTCTAAGCCTTCACTGTCAAAGATACTCACCATTGCCGGCCAATCCAACAATATTCAATTGCGTATGCGTGATTTGAAGCCGTGAGCCAAGCTGCGGGGCATAGGCTAAAGCATAATCAGTTACAAGAACCCTGCAGCGTAATGGCCCAGGTCGCGGTGTTCACCTGAATACACCTAATAGTTCCAAATGCCAGTTAGAAGTCTATACAAGTGAAAAGTCGGCTAGATACGCACATAATTTGTCCCCGCACCCAGTGTAACGAACAACGATGCGAGAAGCGTTGTGATCCGTGGTGCACTGATCAGGCCAGGATAGTGGATTGGCTTAGATGCCATCCTGGTAAAAAACCACTCGAAAGACCGCCGCAGTAAAAGTGAATGAGAAATGCCAGTCACGGTCTATCGGCCGAGCATTTCTGCCGTCACGGTCAAGGTGGCTTATGATGTTACAACGAAATTGTGCATTGGCCTTAGTTCCAAACAATACGTGATGTGGAACGCTATCTTATCTTATCAGAAACGTTGTATTGTACATCTCCCGCTTCATCGAACAACGGTTTGATTGTATTTCACCTGCCTTATTTGTTTCTATCAATACAGACAACAAGACCGCCACACTAGGCGAGCGCTAAACGTGCCTTTTAAAGCACCAGAGGCGTTCGAATGTGTACTGTCAACTACCATCACTATCTCTCATCTTACACTATGCCTTTCTTTCAAAACGCCACCAGTGTCCGCATGTGCAACGTCACGAATATGGCTATCACCAGTGGCAACCTAACCACTTATAACAACAGCGTTTATAACCACAGTCCCCCTCCTTACACGCCGAACGTCTCCGAACGAGACCAGAGCACCCATACCAACGACGGCGAGTTCCGCGACGAAGTAATTGATAACAACACCCGGGGCAATAGCGAGAACGCCGCGGATAGCCAACCTGCCGCAAATCCAAGGGAATTCACGCATAGTTGAAACTATTCTGATAACAGATGGGATACTGTGTCGATTCCTGCTGGTAGGACAGTCTCCAGACGCAGACATGCCGAGCGGCATACCAACGGCGACCACTTGAGCCACTCCGTGAATGGCCACAATTCCACCGTCCACAACAGCGGCAGTGTCCACAACGAGAACGCCACGTATAGCCAACCTGCCACAACTGGAAGGGTGTTCACGGGCGGCTTGCAGGCTCCTGATGGACGTACTGCATCTGGTTTCCCTGGTGCGAATCTCTCCCAAGATGCCAATGACGTTACGAATGTCTCTGGCGTCAACATTTCCATTATAAATGGCCACCCTTACATCAACGGGGTTCTGGCCGACAAGAACGCCCTAAATAGCCAACCTGCCACAAATCCCAGTGTATTTACAAGCAGGACCGACTCAGACGCCGCTAGCGGAGATATCGCTTCCAGTTCTTCTGACAGGGTATTCGCCGGAGATACCGAGGGTCAGCAAGCTGCTGCACATATTCGGGCTGCTGCACATTTTCAAGCTGCCGCATTTCGACAAGCTGGTGCTACACTTCGGCAAGCTGCTGCTACACAACGTCAAGCTGCTAGGAGAGTGACAAATTTTCGTAGCGTTTTTCTTGAAAGCCCAGAGGTTTCGGACGAATCGGACTCGGATGACTCGGATGAATATGACGTGTGGTGGGAGCTTGTATTTGGCCAAGGCAGCGAGGATGTATAATGGCGTAATTGGAGGGAGGATCGCCGAGTCCGAACTCGTCGAGAGCATCGTGCGACCTCGGAAATGTTAATGGCGTTTGTGCCAGTGTAAAGTTAGTTATCAGTTATGTGACTCAGCACTAGTGGTGCAAGAGCTCTCGGTTTCCGATGTTGAGGGGCACGAATTTGACTTCGAAATAAGAATATCTAGTGATGCACTCACCCAGGTTCCGTCATAATCAGGAGTTCAGTCCGAAGAGGGCAGAAAGTAAGGAAAAAATCAGACTGGGGGCTGTTGATCAAAGATAAGATGAAGATAATCAATTGATGTGATGGCGTTCGAAAATCGAACCGTACGTCAGGGAGTCAAAGGCACCTCTCTCACAACCAGGCGATTTGAAATGTCGTTGAAACAAAGATATGCATCTGATATCATCGCTATGTAGGCTGATGAGGGCTGATGCGAGCGTTCCTGGGCGCTGATAGTGATAAAGTGATAGTGATCGGCAAACATAGTAACGCTTACACCTCTTGGCCATGTACCACAATGTACAGTGATATCGATCGATGGCTTCAACTTTCCAGGCCAATGTCAGGTTTCAAAATTGTACGTTATAAGAGCCTTTCAGTGTCACTGTGGATCAATCACTCCCCTTCTCGACCTCTAAAACCATGCTAAGGTCCCATCTCACTATTTTAGAGTCAAGCGCGGCTTGCCATTCATCTTCGCCAGCCTTTAAAGTTCCTCAGCTTGGACCATCTGGACACGTCGAGAGTTGGACGCCCATTTCATATCAGAGATTTCTGAGCGATGTCGAGTTCTATGCCCGACATTGGACACGTACCTTGACGCGCGATGGTATTCTCCCGAAGTCGGTAATAGGTATATGGTAAATCCGTGGTACAGGTTATTCGGTCACCAGCTCAACGCTCGGCGATACAGGGTTGGGGGTTTTACTTACATTGATGTCCTTCACATCTACGGCATCTCAAGAGCCGGGTACACTCCACAGCCATTAAGTTTAAGGCTTCCGAACCCTGTGATTATCTACGAGCTCCTCCGAAAAACTGGCGCCAGGGCTCTCGTCTACGATCAGACATACAAGGATAGCCTCCACGACTGCTTCATACCCATATACTCCACCGCTTCCCCGGCAGTCTCTGTAGCCACCGATGAGTCATTACCTGACATTTCGCGTCCGACAGCTGAGGAGATTGCGTTCATATTCCACTCAAGTGGCTCGACATCAGGAAGCCCCAAACTCATCCTATGCACTTTCTCTTGGGTGGACTCCGCGTTCAGGAAAGCTCAATTAGCCTGTCCCAAAAACCCCGAGCGACAGGATGTCGGTACTTGGATGTACGTCACACGAACCCAATTACTGAGTGCCAATTGATTCTAATAGTCCGCGATGTCCACAGGGGAAGTATGTGTCACGCCGGTCAAGCAATCAGTAAGCTCTGACCTTTTCTTCTCCTCACCGGTTGACATAACGATCCACCACTCTAGTACTCGCGACAAGCGTCTACCATGGATCGTGTATCATCCAGCCGACTGCGATCTCGTTCCCATCGACAGAGCTTGTCGACATGATTCACCATGCAGGACTTAACCGCGTGATACAGTTTGCAACTTTCCTTTCCAACCATCTCAAGGCTTCTCGCACGGATCCCGAGCTGTTGAAACTCCTTGTCGGCCTTGACGACATCATGTCCTGTGGTATGCCCTTACCTCGAGAGGACGAAGAGTGGGCTTCCAAAAATGGAATCAAGCTTCGCGTGCGTCTGACGCCACTATGCCTCTGTTGCATGATCTAGTTCCTAGTGGCTGATTCACGAAATAGGTCGTCTTTGGAAATACCGAATGCGGCCCGATGCTTGTTTCGGCAGACGGATCGGGACGCAACCCCCACTTGCTTCAACCGCTCGACGGATTCACATATCGATTCGTATCACTTGCACCCCCTGGATCTGCGGCTGAACACCAGTCAACCGCGCGGCTATTGGAGCTTATCGTCCCTGCAGAGTCACCAGACTGCCCTAGTCTTGAGTTTTTGAGCCACGCCGATGGCGACTTCCACACCGGCGATTTGTTTGAAGAGGTGTCCCCTGCGTTGTATGTCTCTCGCGGACGCGATGATGATTGGATCAAGTGCGAGCATGGCTCGCGATGCGACACAAAGTATGATAACTGCAGCTTCCCAAAACCCGTCCATTGATGAGAATACAATTTTCTTTTCACCCAGAGCCATTGAAGACAACGCGCTTGCGATGTGCGGGGATCTCATTGCCAGATGTGTCGTTGTAGGCTTCGGACGCCCTTCGCCTGTCATGTTCGTCGAGCCGGCCCGCTCGGACGTGGGTCCCGAAGAGCTCAAGAAGGAGATCTTCAGTAAGACCAGGCACTTCCACTCGAGGCGCTATCTCCACGAGCGCATCACTCTCGCCGACATGATCGTTGTCGTCCCACCACATTCGCTACCTCTCACGGTCAAGGGGAATATTCGCCGCCAGGTTGTCGAGGAGACCTTCAAGCCTCAAATAGATCAGATTTTTGAGCGCGTGCGCTAAATTTATTCCTTTCTATCCAGAACAATTAACTCTGTATAACTATCTGCACCCCCTCGTAGCTGCTGTATGAAGACTTGGTTTACAATTATGCCACGTATAGCTTCAAGTAGTAGCGTAATAAAAAAACATTGGATCTGCGTTTGCCCATGTCTGCCTGAGGTTTTTCTAGGAAAGATGTAGAGAACACTACGCACTCCGCTGTCAAGTTATCAAGATAACAAGACGTTCCTGGGCTGCTGAGGCTCGTCGGCACCATCGAGAAGTGCACCCAACCCTATGTGGCATTGCTTGCCCAGTGGCAGGCGGCTTGCCGTAGTCCTAACACTCCCTTGGGTAGTCTTGAATAGTGTGTAATAGTAATAGAGCGCTGGTGCCTCCTTGACTGGGGGATTCGACATCTCGATCGTCTGCCTCGTTTACAAACTCACTCGAAAATTTCTGTAAAACGTTCTGACCTGTGCAGGATCGGTCTGACTGTCTGGGCTTCGAAGCATTCTGTACTTATGATATTAGTAGCTATAAGGTACTACGCACTTTCCCCTTCCCCCTTAAGCAAGCTTTGGTGCGGAAAGGACTCAATAACTGGTAAGAAACCTCCCCAACTGCGACCATGAAGTCTTCCGTAGGAGTGGTGAATATTGCGGCGGTGAGGTCTTTTCTGCCAAGCTAATAGGCGGATTTACACGAACATCAACGTCCGTATAGTTTTTCAACGTCTTCATAACATTGACCCAGCTACCCTCGGAGATGCTTGCCGTGACCTTGTTGGAGTTGGTGACGGTGAACGTGATGCGGTCGTGTGAAACATTTGCCATTTTGCCAGCCCATTCAGGAATTCCTGCTGTGCAGCGTCAAGTGCTTCCTACAAGAAGTTCAGGATCACTTGGCGGCCCGGGATACAATGCGTGTAGCTGGCCTGGTAGCTTCCTGGCGCCACGAAAACGAAGCCAGAGTCGGAGCCGACAAGACGATAGGTGATGATTTTATCTGCGAGAGTGTTCTCCATGGGCAAGAAAAAGTAGTACCTCGTAGCCTCGTAGGTATTTGAAACCCGAGCCTGAGGAGCTCCTGATACATTGATAAGACCTGCTGCGAGACCCGTACTCAGACCTACCATAATGACGTCCACAGGTGTCCACGGGTGTCCACGCGCGTATGGTAAGTAGCAAGTCTAATTTAGGAAAACTTGCTACTAATTTAGGAATTTCTTTTTCTCACACAATCACCTCGATCAAAAACTTGTCCAAGATTCCATGCAGTCCCGCTGGTCCATCGAGAACTCGAGACCACCAGGAAGGAGCTGGTGTAGAACTTCCAATGCATATTGACAACGCAAATGGTGAGTCCGCTGCGATCTCGGAGGACGACGAGAGCAGTTGAGATTTTCCGTTCAAATCTCTCATTATCTTTCTTGAATCACGTATACCATACCTACACACTTCTGTGGTATACTTACAACATGCGATTATGTAGTGGTAGTATGCGCATCGAGAACAACAATACATGCTCCAGAAAGTCCAAGGGTGGATGATCTAAAAATACTTTTGCTACGGAGAATACATTCCAGTCCAATGGATCACTTCATATCAAGGCCTGTCGAACATAAAACTGTTTCGCGGCGCCCAACAACCTCGTCTGCTCATCCACCCACCCAGCCTGCACCGCCGCCTTCACCTGCTGCCTCACATCATGCTTAATGCTCTTCACCGTCACCACAAACGCACTAGAGATCGGCCGATGGTCCGACACGTTCACATCATGCCTCTGATAATGGAGCTGCTTCACCCGGCCGGGAACGCGCGAGCGCCAAAGGACACGGTCGCACCACGCCGGGGACCGATGTTTCTCGGAACTGTCGTACTCGTCGGAACGGGGGTCGTATTTATACGTTGGTGGGAAGGTGAGGGGGCCTTCTGAGAAGCCACGGAAGCGGCAGGCGCGGTTGAATTTGATCTCGCGGAGAAGCTGGTCGTGGGGGTATAAGCCCGCGAGGTCGTTGGCACGGATCATTGCAATGATTGCGTCCCGCCGGTGATCGATACGGTAGTTCATGTCTCCGCTGAACTGGGGATATACCATTAGCCGAAAACGCAAATACTACTTGGAAGAGCAATGAACGCACAAAGACGATCTCGTGATCCAACACCATCGTTCCATCCCCACCTCCAACGTACGCAAACGGGAGATGAGTCTCCGGGAACAAGGACTTCTCTTCAAGTATGGCAGCCACATCTGCGTTTCGTTGACGAACGGCATTCTGCCCCGCATGAAGATGACAATTGATCAGGCAGAGCGAAGAATCCTCTATCAAGAAACGCGAAACGATCCCGCCCTATAACATCATTGGTCGACGGGACCCAGTAAGGGACAAAGAACGGACCTTGTTGCCATACCTCCCGCCCATCCCTCTCTTGATCGTCGTGATCGAAGCATCCCTGAGCGACCCCCTCTCCGAATTCTTCACAAAGATGCAAGTGAACAGGCCAACAAGACTCTCCGAGTGTACGATTGAGTATGGCTCGTCTAGCGGCATAGCTTGTCGCATCGCACTCAGCAAGCGGTCATACCACCGCCTATAAGCACCCGTGACGTTGTCCGACAGCCCGCCGTCCTCGATCCCCTTCTTTTTCAAAAAAAGGTTCTTGGCGACCATCTTGCGGCTTTCGAGGTCAATGACCTCTTGGAAGCCGAAAGAGATGATGTCTGGGGAGTCAACGCTGTGCAACACATCCGAGAGGAAGTTGACGTTCGCGGGCTCGCCTGTCAGCGAGTCTGGCCGTGCGGCGTCACAGTTCCATGAGACAAGCAGCACTTTTAGATCCCGAGTTCTGGTGAACAAGTGTTCCTGTTTCCAAAGTTCCTCATCTATCAAGGATAAGGTCAAGCCCGGCCCTGATAAAGAATCCATCATGACTCACCAACCCAATCCAATCCCAACAGCCCATCCCAAAGCCTAAGCCGTTCGTCCCTCCCAACACTAACCACGCAAAGCCGTCCAATCTTATTAATCCCATAATGATCCACTGACAACCTCAACACCGGCAACCCCGGATGCGCCGCCCAAGAATTCGTCACCACCCACGGCTTCTGCGTCACCGCCAACGCCGAAATCATGCCCCCTCTGCCCCCGACCCACAACCTATCATTCACCCCCTCCACACTCATCACATCCGACGTCGAGATCTTCATCACCTCCACACACCTCGGGTACCCATCCTCCGTCTCCAACGCCCACACCGACACAAACCCCGCCTCGTGCCCCATGTACACAAACCCAGGCTGCGACGGGATCATCGTCGCAGACGTCACCGCCCCCACAGCCTCCGTCGGCAGCACCGACTTCATCGTGTTCCCCAAACTGAAGATGTCGTACACCCGCACGACCGGTATCTTCACCCCGCTCGTTAGAACCTGCTGGTCCGCCCTCGCAGCCGTCCACAGCTTCCCCCCCAGGATCTTCACATACTCCTGCTTCTCCGCGATCCGCACCACCCGCGGTTGCGTATGAAGCAGCGAGATATCCTCCCCGCCCGCCGCATCCGGTGCGAAAATCAACCCCTTCCCCGAATAGTCCAGCGTCACCATGCTCCGTCCATGTCTAAATATATGGGTCACCGGATGCAAATGAGCGCTGTGCTTCGCAGCGACGACGCTCCCCGTCCTCGCATCCAACTCCAACACATGCCCCTCCTTCGTGCCCAACCACAACACGAACCCGCGATCCACCTTTTTCGCAGACGGCCGGAACTCCATGCTCGTCACCTTCACATCCTTCGCCGTCATGTCCTTCGCATCCAGCGAATACACGGGGACATCCGACATGGAGAGATCGTAAATCTTAACATGGTGGTGGTGCGCCACTACAGCGGTCGTCCCTGCCACCGCCGCGACGCCCGAGTATGCCTGGACGTGGATGTCCGGCACCCCATGTTCGCGGAAAGCCAGCACAGGCGGCCGGCGGGACGTGCGGGAGCGATCCGGCAACGTATCAGCCATCGAGACCTTGGCATCATCCTCGTCGCCAGAGTCCTCGTCTGACGAGGGCGAGGGTGGCCGCCGTGCTGGCGGGAGTTTGTCGCCGAGGCCAATGGTGCGGGTGGGTGGTGGAGGGAGCCTGGCTGACCCTAGGGCTTTGCGTTCTGTCGCGGAGGTGGGGGAGGGGACGGGTGAGTCTGGTGGGCCGATGTGGGGTGGGATGGCGAGTTGGGGACGGGTGGGGAGACGGGGGGGAGTGCCCTCGTCGGGTGGGGAGGCGTTGGAGCGTCGAGCGGGTAGAGGCGGAGGGTTCGGATTAAGAGAAGTTGCTGAGGAGGTTGTCGATGGGCCATCGGACGTCGTGGGCCTCCGATAACGCGATGGGGGCCGGGGAGGGGGAATAGATGGTTTCGAGGATGCGCCAAGGTCGCTTTCGCTAGTAGTAATGCTAGATTCGCTGGATCGGTGATGATGATGATGGGTGTGATGTCGCCGGAAATGGAGAGAAGGGACGGCAGCTGGGGTGGTTTCTCCATCTTCATAGTCGGAAAAGGGGCTGGCGGTGCGGAGACTGGATGCGGTGCTGGACGAATCAGAGGTATCCTCCGGGCTTTGGGTTTGGGGCGCTTGAAGGAATGATGGATCTTGGGATCGTCCTGGACGTGGTGGAACGGGTGGCTTGGTTAGGGTGCTCGAGCTGGCCGTAGGTGTATCGGGATAGTAGGGTTGGGTCGTAGCGCTATATTCGAGAGTCAGCCTGCGATTAAATTGGACGCGCCAAGCTTCGCTCACATTTTATCCCCTGGCTTGGTTAGGGTGCTTGAGTTTGCCGTAGGGGTATCGGGATAGTAGGTATCTTGACGTTGGGTCGTAGCGCTATATTCGAGTCAGCCGGCGAATAAATTGGACGCGCCAAGCTTCGCTCACAATTTATCACCTGGCTTGGTTAGGGTACTTGAGCTTGCCGTAGGGGTATCGGGATAGTAGGTACCTTGGCGGTGGGCCGTAGAGCTATATTCGACAATCAGCCCCACGACTAAATTGGGCCTTTCAACCCCGCCAATCTGCGCTCACAATCTAGTCCTCAACGACGAGAAATTCTGCACAGGGGATTCATGAGATGCTGATGACGGTGCAGAACCGATTGTCGGGAGACTCAACGAGCCGACTCGTGGGCTTCCATTCGCTCCAGGTGGAATGGGGACTGGCCGAAGCAGTGGTGATGGCATGGACGTCGGAATCGAAGAGCCAGATACGCCTTTCGAAGGGCGAGAAGGTGGTGGCGGCGGCGGCGGTCGTTTCGTATTGACGATAAGGTCGGACGATGACGAAGATGCACGGAGATGTTGGGTGTCTATGTCTGACGAGGTATTCGAATATGTGTTGGACGTTGCTCGTGGTCGGGGGCTCACTGACGCGCTTAGTTCTCCTCGACTTTCACTACCTTCTCTGTAGTGCAATTTGGGCGAGTTTCCTATAGTCAATTGTTCAAATCTTGATCGAAGGCTTTGCACGAGTGGCGGCCGTTCCGTGTCAATGTCGTCCTCCATAGTTCTCCCAGACAAGAGCAGGCCCGCCAGTGAACACTGCAAATATAAATTTCTGTACAAGGCGTGATATAGAGTTAGAAGCCATCATGCCAAGCAGAGATCGACAACTCAACGGAACCTATTTTCCTATCAATTTACCCTGCAACCTCGGTAACAGGCCAATTGGACCTTCCTATCTACAGCCGGCAAGCGTCCTAAAGGCTGGTGGTGGTGGTTGGGGACAAGTGTGAAGGGAGATGAGAGGCAGGATTATAAGGGCATTATGTAATCGGAGCCTACTATTGCGGGAACGGTCGTCGAGGTCATGAATCTAATCCGTTTCAATGGAGGAGGAAGGCTAAGCGCTAAACTCTGACTACCTATAGCTTGGTCAATTATCGAGAGTACGTGGTTCTTGAACCTCGTATATGCATCGTTTGACTAATTAAAGCCTGTAGAGCTGACATCCTAGGCTGCCGTCAAGGATGCCTCGATCATTAAGATCTACAACATTACATCGTTCTTCCAGTTCGTTCACCACCCTGTCTCCACCATCGCTAACTCAGGCAATCTTGTAAATTCGGTTCGATTCACAGAGGATTCGGTACTAACCCCCTTATCAGCTCATCACCGCTGGCACGAACCTGAGAGCATCGCAAGCTAGGGTAGGTCTCTTGTCTGCCATCCTGGTATAGGCTACTAACAACGCTTGAAGCCAAATGCGAACTCTGACCAGGTTAAAACTTCTCTCAGAAAGATTTCAATATTAAGACTCAGTATGTGCATACCGTCATTACTAATTATGAAGGTCTGAACCTCCAGGGAATCTCCAGACACCCAGGATCGGAATTAACACGTAACGATAGGGATGATGGACCAGACCCGTATAACCCGTATAACCCGCTCCCTCCTTCTCGGATTATTTATCGTTGACTTCCTCTTCAGATTTTGGGTCGCTGCTGGATCTCTGAAAGTTTCTCCTCCTCCTCCTCTTGCGCGCATTCTTCATCGTGTAAAAGGACTCGGATCGGGGAGCTCCACAGCGTAGGCCCTATTATGGTAGGTCTGAGTACCGCCCCGCGGGTCCACCTTATCAATGTATCAGGAGCTCCCCTGAGGCAAATTTTCTTGCTCATGGCGAACATTCTCGCAGACAAAATCATCACCTATCGTCTTGTCGGCTCTGACTCAGTCTACGTTTTATAGCGTCGCCAAAAAGCTACCAGGCAAGCCGCACGCATTATATCCGCCGAGTGGTGATGCTGAACTTCTGGTTCTTGTAGGAAAAAGCACTTGACGTTGCACTGTGACAGCAGGAATTCCCGAACGAGCTGGCAAATGTTTCACGCGACCGCATCACGTTCACCATCACCAACAGCAACAATGTCGTGGCACGCGTCTCCGAGGGTGGCTGGGTCAATGTTATGAAGTCGTTGGAAGACTATACGGACGTTGATGTCCGAGTCTGTGTAAATCCGTCTACTAGCTTGCGAAAAACCGATAAGACCTCACCGCCGCAATATTCACCAAGCCCAGTGAACACTCCTAGTCAGTGGTCACAGCTGAAGAGGTTTATTAGCAGTACTTAAGTGTTCGTTCGAACATCACTGGCCCACCGGAGCTTGCTTGGGTAACACGGAAAGTGTGTAGCACCTCATAGCTACGGACATCATAAATACAGAATGCTTCGAAGCACAGACAGTCAGACTGATCTTGTGCATGTCATTGTCAGAACGTTTCTTAGAAATCGCCGAGGGGAGTTGTCGAATCCCCTCGATCAAGGAGCCAGCGCTCCGACTCGTCTATTACACACTATTTCAGAACTACCCAAGGAAGTATTAGAACTACGGCAAGCCGCCTTGAACTGGACAAGCAATAGAGTTGGGTACATTTCTCGATGGTGCCGACCAGCCTCAGCAGCTCAGGAACGTCAAAGCTTCATCTTGTTATCTTGATATCTCGACGACGGAGTGCGCAGTATTCTCTGCATCTTTCCTACATAATATCAGACAGACATGGACCAACACAGATCTAATTTATAACGCTGC
>JABCKH010000135.1:0-35161 GCA_018851285.1 Lyophyllum semitale | reverse complement strand
GAGAAAGATGACTTAGATGGGAGAAGACGTGTTTCTAACACATTTTTCTCCAGAAAGTTTGGTGGCGTCCAGCAGTGATACTGAACCGACCATCTCTTCACGCACGTGACATTTTTGTTTCGCCGACAAATCTCCAAAATCGCCATATGTAAATCGAAAGAAATTTCAAATAAGACGGTAGCGCGCCGTTCCGCCGCAATGCCCGCTACTTCTGACTACCTTTCCTGGCTTATCAATCCATTTTCTCCAGCTCATCGTTCCTCTGATGATATTTACATCATTTAATATTAATATCCATGTATAACTAGTTTGCCTGAACTGAAGTTAAGCAAGAAGCTCATGAGGAGGGGGGACTATCCTGTGACATGCTCGATCCAAATGCGTACAGAAAGTGGGAAAATTTGGCCGCCTTGTCCGATCCTATGCGTACAAAAATTCCCTGTTTTGGGCACCATCACCGATCTGACCTGTGTACGGAACGGCCGGTCAAGACGAGATGAACGATCCCTGGTGCGTATCAAGTGCGTACAGAAAACGACACTCGCCCAGGCAACCTCGAGGCTTGGCTGAGGCTGGTGCTGGTACTGCCTTGCGCCGGCGCGATTTTTTTTTCTGCCTGACTTTGGCCCGACTTTAGCCTGCCTCGATAAGGTTCTCGCCTTTGTATGTTCGATCCGAAGTGTGTACAGAATCGACCGATTTTGGATGCATCTGATCCCAGAACGTACATAAATGGGTTGGATTGTGTGTGACATAAATGGCCAAAATCCGCAATTTTGGATCGGACATATCACAGCATAGTCCCCCCTCCTAGCTCATGCCACTCGTCGTCAACCTTCGGTTGACTCCTCGCGGCATGCGAAGACTCGGAAGTGGGGACTTGGAGATGCAAGAGATTGGTTCACTCCCCCACCTCCTCTCCTGGCAGTCTGTTAAATCCCGTGTGGTACTGAGGTCGGGATAGTGCGTCAATCATGAGACGCAGGGACAGAACAACGACCGATCGACATGAGAGAAGGCAGGCTCGGGAGTCGGAAGCTCCAAAATACTAAATAGAATGGGAAACGGCTTCGATTGACCGCCAACTAGTCACAAGACAACACGTACTTGTTTTGTATTGGTCTAAAACCCACTACTAAAGTAGCGGGTGCGCAATTATTGCCACCCTCAGAAAAAAATCGATGTTATGCGTTACTGAAGAGTTTGTCGGTTCAGTACAGTACCCCACCTTAGGTTCACTAGTTCAAGTATGGTGATACTAGCCGGTAGTGATATATGCTCCCAACGTTCAAGTTCGACGTGAAAGACGGTATTCTCGGAAGGTCAAGTGATTCCTGGAGCCACGATATCGATAGGAATTCATTCAGGCAACAACCTTCTTCGGTGTGGTCGTCGCCGAATGGACGCGCGTTGCACGGCTTGAGCCACCGGACCCGCTACCGAGGTTTGTGAGTCATATAGCTCTGCTCTCGGCAAGACTTCTCCAGTCCAAGGGAGCAACACTCTTCCGTATGAGCAGTCGTGGCCGAAATGGACGCGCGTTGCACGGCTTGACCTTGGGGCCGCCGGACCGGAAGTTTGGGAGTCATTCTAGCTGCTTAAATACAGGAGCCTCTCACCACATTTTTGACGAGCCAAAACATGTCCTCTCTTCCCACTCGCAATCTTGGTAAGAACGGCCCTGCTGTTAGTGCACTCGGTTTGGGCGCCATGGGTGAGTCCAGCGGTCTCATGATACCGAAGAGGCATCCTGATCTGCTGCGTATGGTAGGCATGGGCATATTCTACGGCCACAGTGACGAGACAGAGTCTCTCAACACCCTAACGTATGCCGCCAATCGCGGTATGACGTTCTGGGACACGGCCGATGTCTATGGTAGCAGTAAGTTGACCCCTGGTTCCGCTCGTTTGACTAAATCGGTGACACTCAACGTTGTGCATCCAGGTGAAAAAATCCTAGGCAAGTGGTTTGCGCAAACCGGACGACGCTCTGAGATCTTCCTCGCGACCAAGTTCGGCGCGAGGGACCTCGCTGTGGCCGGCTCTAACAAGCCCAACAGCAAGCCCTCATTCATCCGTAGCCGGATCCAGAACTCGCTGGCAGATCTCCAGACCGACTATATCGACCTGTACTACCAGCATCGCGTCGATCCGGAGGTCCCCATCGAGATCGTCCTGGAGACGTTGCGCCCATTCGTTGAGAGCGGGACGATCAAGTGGATCGGCTTGTCTGAGCCGAGCATCGCTACGTTGAGGCGCGCCAAGGCGGTGAAAGGCGTTGGAGAGAAGGTTATCGCAGCGCAGATGGAGTTCAGCCCCTTCGTGCTGTATG
Organism: Lyophyllum semitale; assembly: GCA_018851285.1. Classification (NCBI taxonomy): domain Eukaryota; kingdom Fungi; phylum Basidiomycota; class Agaricomycetes; order Agaricales; family Lyophyllaceae; genus Lyophyllum; species Lyophyllum semitale. The sequence goes on along the minus strand of JABCKH010000135.1, from coordinate 32,829 downwards.
TCGAGAAGACCGGATTCGCTGATGTGATCAACGAATACGGAATGGCGGTGGTGGCATATTCGCCACTTGGGCGTGGTCTGGCCACTGGGAGGTGAGTTGTGATATGGGCAATCAATGTACTGACACACTAATACCTGCCGCTACTTAGATTCCGTTCTCGCGAAGACTTTGAAAAAAACGATGGGAGATTAAACTGGCCTATGTTTACCGAAGAGAATATCCATAAGAACCTCAAAGTCGTCGAAGAGCTCCGGAAGATTAGTGACAAATATAACGCCACCACCAGCCAAATCACGCTCGCGTGGATCCTTGCTGAACATCCCAACTGTAAGCACTCTGAGCCCTCATTCCTAGGTGGCCGATCCTGATCGAGATATTACAGTCATACCGATTCCTGGCATTAGGAATGCTAAACGCCTCGAGGAAAATGCTCGCGGTGCGGACCTGAAGCTTTCTCCAGAGGACGTGAAGGCCGTCCGCGCTGTAGTGGAGTCAGCCGAGGTGGGTGGAGAACGATGCCCTGAGAGCTTCATGGCCATCGCGAAAGGCGACTGCATTCCGCTCTCTGAGTGGAACCAACAGATCTAGGGAATTATGTATACGATTGTTAGATGATATGTAAGATGTTGGCGTACACCTGTTTCCTTCGAATTCGTATCGTATTAGGTCTCGATGTATAATCGTTCTTGTGAAGTGTCCAAGACGCATGGTAGTCTTAATCTTAGTTACCTGCAGCGGTCTCGAAATGAAACAAGCAGGGGGCCAACGTCCATGTACGCTGCGGACATAAGTCAACAATTGTCGGTGTAATATACAGAATTTCACGAATTAGTTTTACCTATGTGCCGTACTATTAACCGAATAAGTAACAGTCGAAAGAAGATTTCTCACGTGGGCTCAGGTCTTCGGGGGGGATGACCATTGGAGTGTCCTTGTATATGGACGTATGCTGCAAACAGAGGACATGTTTTCTCCTCCGAGTCTACGAGTTTGTGCATTAAGGATATTGCGTGGGCGCGACGGAACGGAGCACACATCAGGACAGATGTTGAAGACGTTCCGCAGAAAATCCCCGCGCAGCGTAGACGAGCGCGGATCTGTGTTGCAGACAAAGAGGGCGTGAATCTCGTCCTCCACCATGACTTTACAGATTCAGAATCGACACAATCGATCCTGCCTGTTGATTCTATGACCATTAGCAGATACCCGACGGAGTTGTTCGACGGCAAGTAGGTAAATATAATGAGGAAGGTCCAATAGAAAGAGGTTTCCTCGGTTGTTCCGGTGCGCGTTCCGAACCAGCGTATCAGACGTCATAGCCGAATTTCGGACGCATGCTATTGTGAGCAGATATAACATTGTTTCCTAGCTATAGGCCACAACAGATTGTTTTGTACCACGTTGAAACCATCAAGTGTGAGTCAAAGGGAGTGCAGCGGTCGAACCGAGCATGGTCTACGAACGGAGAGCAATGACGGGGGATGGACAGCCAAAGAGGCCAGAAGGAGCTGCGAAGAAAGTAATTCACTACAAGTTGTCATAATAGTTGTTTCTGTCAATGAAATGCCATAAGTGCCATGTTCGAATCCATGCGCGGAGACAAATTGTGATGAGCAAGTAGGGCTGTTGCCGGAAGGACGTTCGATATGCCTAATAGACGTGCGATAACGCATTGTGGATACTGACACGATATGGGTAAGAAGGGTGATAAGCATAATCATATAGCCGAGTGTGCGCACCTCCTGGTGTCTTCATATTTGCGGTCTGCTTCTTGGAGATAGTAGGTATCAGCAAATGGTGGTCCCTATGAAATGACCTATCAAAAGCCGAAGAAAAAAGAAACGAAAAAAGAAACCTCTCATACCGACTTCTCAATCATCCTCATCCTGTTCTCTCTTTCGCCTCATCGGCTTCTTGCCCTTCTTCACTTTCGATTCAATCACTGGCACCGATACCGCCAGGGTTGGCATAGCGGGCACCCGACCAGCCTCCACATCCACCAAAAACAGCACCACAAGCCGCCCCGTAATCCCAAGGAGCGCCCCCACAATGCACGCGACTCCACAGAAGACGTATATTGGATACAAAGCATCGAGGGCGGAGAGGGCAATGTGGTGAGGCCAGCGGATGCACACGTCCACGATTACGTCGAGGAGGACGATGACTGGAGCGAAGAGGTAGGCTAGGATCGGGATGGGCGAGAAAAAGCTTATGCAGTTGGTGATGAGGACGGTGGTGAAACGGGTAAAGGCAGAAGCGACTGAGAGGCTGGCTGAAAAGAGTGAGACGACATAGGGAAGAATTCGTTCTAAGGGCGGAGGAGGCGTCCCTTCTGTTGCCATGTTAGATTCTGGGCCGCCAATCCAGGTGGCTGTTTAGAAAATGGCTTTACCTCGTCACATGAGTGTATCATGTGACCTCGACGCGTCGAGAATTTTTAAGGTCGCGTCCGTGGTGCGGTCGCCAGATCGGTGTTTAGGGAAATACTCAAGTACAATGACATTGAAACGGAAAAAACATCAGATTTGAGAAGGTTCGTTTCCAAGATCGCATGAACGTCACGTTCTAATCACCCAAGGACGCGGAAGATCTCCAACCAATCTCAAAACAAGGCTGCAGCTTCAGTGTCCGAAACCTCAACAGGTCATCTCGGATTCTCCGAGAGTTCGAGTAGATAGATAGTAGACACATACATACATACATATATACAGGGAATACTACATACAGCGCATCAAACGGGGCCCCTCACAGCTCCAGCACCAAAACCCTTCCAAAACTCGAACAAAGCGCAATCCGGCCCATCTCCTCCTCATAATCCAGCGCCGTCCAATTATTCAACCCATTCGTGCAAATCACATTGCTCGACGTGACCACCTCATCGGAACAGTCCCTTCGCGCAAGGGGCCCCGGGAACGCCGCCACCACCAAGCTTTCGTGTCCACTCGCAGGGCAGATCGCTTGCAGCGGATACTCATCCCCGGCTCCGGATCCTGCCCACGCCAGGCCCACCACCGCGCGATCCTGCGGCTGGATCCAGGCGGCGGTGCCGCAGGGCCCAAGGACGACCTTGCGGCAGCGTAGGGAGCCCCGAATGGCGGGGACTTTGGTGACGAAACAAGGGGGGAAGAGGTATGCGGGTGTTGGTTCTTCGGGGTCGGGGTCAGGGTTGGGGTTGGGCGGGAGGGTGTACAAGTCAAGTGAGTGGAGCCCGGACGACCAGGGGTCGTCGCTTTCGCCGCGGAGGAGAATCGAGAGGGCAGGCGGTGTGCCGGAGCGGGCGGCAGAGACGGAGACAGAAACACCGTCAATCCAACCGAAGGTGTGGTGCGCGATGGGTGCGTATGTCTGTGGGACGGTGTGTAGTTCCGGCTCGGGGAAGAGATGGATCGAGCAGGCTCGCACGATGAGGATGCTTTGGTATGCGAATACAACTTGAATGCTCCTGTTGGGCTGCAGCCTTTGTCAGATTGGAGAAGACTCCAGCACGACGACTAACCTGCCAAACACCGCCCTCGTCATCCAATTGCTGGAGTATCGCTGATGTACGGGCCCTCCAGTTCCAGACGACCGTTTGCGAGACATCATCGCTGAGGGCAAGGAGGTCACCCTGCAGCTTGGTTGGTTTCATGTTGGAATGGATTGTGGATACCGTGTGGAGGGCGGCAACTCCTTCCGCGTCGACCTGTAATGAGATAAGCTGCACATTGCGTTTGCTGCGTATAAAGCTCAGAAGACAAAGGTCAATGTTCCCGTATATACGACGGACCAGTCATTCTGCACTACGGATATTGCCAGGGTGGCTTCAGAACCAGGGTCCGTGTTCAAAACCAGACCATTAAAGATGGCACCCCTCGGGGACCATTCACAGGCCTTCCGCGGCTCAGAGGAAAGGTCCCAGATGGTGAACATGTCCCATATGCCTTTCGACACAGTCAGAATCCAGTCGCCGGAGTACCCCGGGATGAAGCGGACGTCGGACACGGAGGTGCTAGAGGTGGCATCGATGAAGAGCGTACGTCGGGGAGTAGAAAGCCCGGAGAGCCATCGCGACGCTAGGTGGAATGCATGGCAGGTGCGTTGTTCAAGTTCGGACACAGACATAGAGCTCAACGGTTGAGTTGAGAAGGGGTAGCCCTTCTGTAGAACATATATAGCACATGCATTGGTCCATATTATCCGTAATTTTGAAATGGCATACATTCGCCTGCAGGTCTGCTCTAATCAGATTGGGGTCCACTCGAGGTAAACCTGTCTACCTTTCTCATTTTGATGATCTCTGGCGGCCGCAAAAAAGAGAACATGTAAATGTTGACATCTTCGCCCATAGAATTGAGATCGACCATCGTAGTAGCTGCCAAGTATTATCATAGCCTCCTCGGTGAAAAGCCGAATTTGTGCCAGTATTCCCACGGTAGCAACTTTTCCGGGAACGACCGTTTTCCGAACTCTTCACCATTCATCGACGTGACCAACCCCCAAAATGAGTTCGACCATCGCGTCCTTCCTCTCTTCTTTCATCCCCGTCGTATACGCCGACTCGGAGGAGAAGCTCGAGAAAGAAACCGAACCTACAGAACCCAAGCAGGAGGAGGAGACGAAAGAGGAGGGGGAGGAGGAAGAAGAGCCAGAGGACGTGAGATGCTTTCTCGTTGAACGCATAGCATCAGACTCATAGATATACAGCCTCATGATGTCCTTCGAGAGGAGAGCAAGCAGTCCCCAAAGTGTGCCGCACTCGCGAAGCACTTTGAACATTGTCAGGAGAAGGTCTCAAGCGGAGAGGTGTCTTTTAAGGGCGAGGACTGCGTTGAGGAACTGTACGTTACCTATTTTTGCCTTAACACTATTACTTGCTGAAGATATATCCAACAGATGTATGTTTTCTTTGTTGTTCAGACTTCTCGGTTTATTGACGTCACACCTGCCGCTTCCAATTTATAGTCCAGTGCGTATGCCTCCATGCTCCGCTGTTCGATAATTAACTTCATATGTTTCAGCATGATGCACTGCGTAGACGTACGTCTCAAAGGCCTAGCCCCGTATAGCCTGATATCGACCATTATGATAGGATTCTGTGGCACCAAAATTATTCGCCAAGCTTCGTTGACACCCGACATCATCTCCCTGGCCTTCTGGTTCTGGTTCGTGCCCATTCGGTTCCTCGTGAGGGCCTTCTTGACTTGTCTTTAGGTGGTATAGATCCCGGAAAATTAGAACTGGTCGCCCCATCTGTCCATTCACATAGAAACTAGCCATGTTTAATAACAGTTGGAAACCATACCCCTCATGTCTTGGATTCAAGCCTCGGGAGATCGTACTAGAAAAACGCTATTTCAAGTTGCGCCTCTGCTGAAACGCATCCCGCATCCAACGACTTGGCGGATTTTCCACAGCTGGTCCACCTATGCGCCCCGTAGTACTGAGCATCTCACTACCGTTGGAGTGGCCTGATCTGCCACAACCAGAACCAGCCAGTGGCGCACGCGGAAAGCAGACGCGGCGCAAGGCAACAATCGCGTTCGAGTTGGTGAGGACAACCTATAACGGGTAACGACTGACTACGCGGGGGAAGCTGTAGGCAAACATGACCAATTATCCTCTGGACCTCTCGTCGCCGCCGACCAACCACCGACACTCCACCGTCCCACACCCTTAATTGTGAAGAATACATGCTGATGCTCTTTGCTCAGCTACATCACACATTTATCTCAATAGTGACACCACTGATACAATGACGAGGGCTGCGTGTTGTATACCGCTTTCCTCTCTGAATCCAATGACTGGTGCACTCGCCACATATTTTACGCACCGTAGGGCCGCTCCTTAGGATTACGGGCTGCTCGTTGCGGTGTCTGGTGGATATTATAGCGGCGGGCCGGGCAGCCCCGGCTATGTTAGCACTGGCGATGTTGGTGACAGCGATTGCATCCAAAGTGAAGAATGCGGTGATGCGGAAGAGGGAACAAGACGATTGAGAAGTCGGTATGGGGTCATCCTTTTTTCCGTTGTTTTTTCGGGGTTTGATAGGACGATTCATAGAGACGATTGTTTGATGATAAGGTGAAGACACGAGGAGGTGCGCACACTCCGCTATCTGACTGTTTGCATCTCCCTCTTATCCGCATCGTGTCAGCGTCCACAATGCATTATGTGCCCTCACCAGCCCTGGTCGCTCTCATAAATCGTTTCCGCGCGTGGAACGGCATGATATTGACAGAGACACATACCATGACGACCTGTTGTAGTGGAGTGAGTAATTTCGTTGCAGCTCCTTCCTGGCCACTGTCTATCCCCTGTCACTACCCACAGTCACCCCTTCGTTCGTAGAACAGGCTTGGCTTGACGATTGGACCTCCTTTGACTGACTTTTAATGGTTTCAATGTGATACAGAGTCTACCGTGCTAGGAAAGAATGCATATATTCTCACAACCGCTCGGCAAATTGGTTGTATGGAGCTGCGGGTTCGAAACGCACATAGGAAACCGAGAAAACATCCGTCTAAAGAAGCTGGACATGTGTCCTGATGACGTATGTTCCCTAGTGGGGCTGGAGGACCCTGGACCGGTGTTAACGTTCATAACTCTCGACTGAGGGTTTCGATCTCGCTCCTTGGCACTTCATAACGGCGTCTAATCTTATGTCAGCTTCATTGCATTCTTCTCGGCATCCGTTGATGATCGATTACACCATAACCTCTTCCTAACCTCCTGCGACAGTTATGGACATCGAAACAGTGAAAACAGATTCCCTTACCACTAGCCTCAATTCACCCAACGAAGACATTACCATCTATGAAAATACCCCCTCGCTTGGATCCCTCCGTCTCTCCGTAACCCGAACCATGGGAAATCGCACACTCCCAGTCAAGTCACCTGAATGGCGCAAGCTGCGCTCTCAAGTTTTGATCCGCGATGACAAGACTTGCGCATCCTGCGGATATCTCTCTCCGCATCCTATGGGCAGAGGAATGAAAATTGACCACAGGGACGGAGATGCTTCGAACAACGATCCCGCGAACCTCAGAGTTCACTGTCCCCCATGTGAGGCGATACGCCACTGTGGTCTACACGGACTCATGGGCTACATAGGGATTGCGAAATCAGATTTGGAGCAGGTGGACATCATTCGTAAGACCCGCGGGATGTTTGAGACGTCCGGGAGGGTGCCTCGCGTCAAAGAGGTCGATCCACTCGCCAGCCCTGTTGACATATCAGTCGTCGACTTTGCGAATTTGCTTCTTGAGACAGACTGGGAGGATTTGCCGGATGATATGAAATGTTTGAGAGGATTTTTCTGCAAGCAAGCTGAGGAGTTTTTTTCGATCACAACGGCCCCAAGGTAAGTCCATACATTTTTAAGGTGAAAACCAACACCAAAAAACCACTTGCGTCAGCGATCCTTCGGATCTTAGGGCTATGCAAATTCTCCAAGTTGAAATGTCCCTACCTTGGATAGATTTTTCACCCGAAGCACATGGGACGCTTCAGATATTCCTCCAAACCTGGCCCCCATCCTCCACGAAGCAGTCTGATGTGGCATGGATTTGTGTGCCAAATGCCAAGGCCTTTGTGGAGGGTCAACCGTCGCCTGATAATATTCCTGCCCTCTGTCGTGCTTGGGACGACTCTTGTGTCGACAACCGAGCGTCCATCTCGGAACTCGATCGACTGGCTCGCGAATTCGGCGTGTTGGGTGGGAAGTGGCTCATATTTTCTCCTACCGCCACCGTTGACGCTCTGTGGTCTCGGATCGCGAGATCGACACACGCGGGAACTTTGGGATCTTCGGCGAAGGTAGCCCCTTATGATGAATCCGACCCTTCTGGAAATCATCTCATATGTGTTTTCACTCATGACTATACGAACCAAGCAGAAGTTAATAGGGTCCGTGATTCACTACGACGTCTTGGACTGAAGGCAAAACTTGGATACAAGCCTGATGTCTACACATATTGCAAAATCTATGCGAAGAATAGATGGAACATTCCACCCACGCGGTATCATATTTGACGCCTGTCCTTCAGTATTTAATGCGGTAAAACATGTCTTGAAGCTCGCAATGCCCCGGTACTACAAAATTCGACGCGTTACGCGCATTGCCGAGCACGTGTTCAGTTTGAACTTTGATTCAATGACGCCGATCCACCCATGGCTCTTTACTTGAGCCACAGCCCCCACTTGTACGGCTCCATCTCCTCTCAGTTGCTGTACGAATGGCTCGCTCCTCCTCCCTCTGTTATGTGATGTCATCATAAAAACCGGTGATACGTGAGTTTATTAAGTTCTGTGTGGTGCGTTAACTGACCTCGAGTTATTGAACTATATATTTAGAGCATCTCCTGCGCGCGACATAAATTACCAAACTGATGGCATTTGGGTGCGGTTTGTGTGTGCATACACGTGGAACCAATGTGAATTCGAATTCCTGTTAATCTATTCACGAGTCTCCTCTTGCCAGGTGGTATGTAGTAAGCCAGACACTGGTATATTCGCCGCCTTGGCGCGCAGAGATGCGCCAGCGAACTATAAGCCATTGATGTCTATGGACCACTTTTACTGTGAGTAGTAGCACTAACCCCACCGTTTATCGTGAGATCAATGACGTACCTCTAGGGAGATTGTGAAGAACTTGAAGCATACGTCTATCGTGAGGTAGATCCCGTTTTCTCGACGTGGGCGTTGAGTCATTTCGGAATTCATTTGACCGCGCCTAACGGAATTCTTCGCGTCCCAAGGAGGGCGGTGGTAGGTGTGAGGAAAGCGCAGGCAACGTCTGAAGGAAGATTAGTCGGGGCTCAACTGCCTCGCACCTGTCGTCTGGCAACTTGCATTAAAAGGATTTATGTTTAATTTCTTACACCCCAACTGTTTTCACCGATAATATCGACACTACCAGTCAAATCTTCGAATTCGTGAAGACACATGAGCGACTCTAAATACGCGGTTAGTACTCTGCAGGTCCTGGGAGGATTTCACTGCTCACTAGCCTCGTAAAACAGGAAACAGAGCCAGAGGATATTACGATTGCGTGAATATCACCTTAATTGCCGTTTTCGTTCGCTCTGGATACTGACGTACCCCACGCAGCGTGATGGGACCAACGGGAACCGGGAAGTCGTCGGTCGGTAGCACACTGCTGTGCAAAGTGTTGTCTAACATTCTTTCCAGTTCATCAACCTCTTGAGCGGTGGGAATCTTCAAGTGGGAGGAGATTTGGAGTCCTGCACTACCTGCGTGGAAGCAACAAAGCCATTCGACTTCGACGGTTATCGCGTCACCCTAATTGATACGCCGGGGTTTGACGACTCCAAACTTAGAGACACAGACGTGCTGGCCATGATCGCGGCGTACCTCTCCTTCACGTGAGCATCTCTTCATCGATTGAACTCTGCTGTGGGAGTGACGATGCCTGCAGGTACAAGCATGGGAAGATGCTCGCTGGGGTTATCTATATGCACCGAATTCTTGACAATCGTATGGGAGGGATCTCATCACGGAACTTTAAGATGTTCCGAAACCTCTGTGGCGACGTTTCATTAAAGAACGTTGCTATCGTCACGAACATGTGGGGAGGAATCGATGTTCATCTTGGGCAGACCAGAGAGAGGGAGCTCGCGTCAAAGGACATCTTCTTCAAACCTGTACTTGACAAGGGCGCGAGGCTCGTCCGTCACGATCGCACACTAGAGTCTGCGCAGGCCATCCTCCGCCCGTTCTTCAATCAAAAGCCACAGGCGCTCCAGATACAGCGCGAACTCGAGACTGGGATGGATATATTGCAGACGTCAGCGGGAAAGGAGCTCAACCGCGATCTAATCGATCAGATTGCGCAACATCGGAAGGACATGCAGGTTTTGATGGAGGAAATGAACGAGGCGAGTCGGCTGAGGGATGATGAGACGCGCAAGGAGTTGGCAGAGGATAGGGCGAGGCTGCAGGACGACGTCAAGCGTATTCAAGCAGATGCTCAGAACATGGCTGCTGGATACGCGGAGGCACTGGCAAAGCTAGAGCAGCGGATCAACGATACGGCGAGTGCGGCGAAAGTACCTGATGAGGTGAACGATGTACGAGATCTGCAGTCACGCAGCGAGGACCAGTTCAGAAACCTGAAAAACGCGATTCCTGATAATGCGGTTTTGGAGGCGAAGCTTGGTGGGGCGTTTCCGATATTTGGTTTCTGGGGGAAGTTGGCAGTGATGCTGGCGCCGTTCTCGCTGTCTTGGAAGCAGTGACCATGATTCATACTAGTAACAATATATATGCCTGTCCACTTCCCTCCAATCTCGTAACATTTTGTAGAGCTATTGGTATACGTCGTCGAAATAGATTTAGCGCCCTTCGGGTGAGTCGAGATGTATGATTCTATGAAGCAGATAGCCCGGAGATCCTCTTCGGGGTTCAGACTCAAGGCTTAGGCTCAGTATGAGATCTTCAGATGATCGGTGTGTTCTTCCCATGGGTGACGCTCGTTTCCTTGGCGGTCCGCGGTAGAAGCATTAGCATCACATGAATTGGGACGGACATGAAAGCGCACTTGTCCTCGATGTACTTACAAACGGACTTCGACAACTTCCCATCAGTTCCTTTCTTAATTCAACGCGTCGTAGCCATCAATTGTCTGAATCATCCTTGCGTCTTGTACTGAATTTACTGATACGAACACTAAAAGGCCCAACAAAGCCCATAAAACAGATCTGACTGGTATCGATGACATCATCTACTAAACAGCCTACCAGTGCAAGCGATGAGTTGGGCACTGGTACCCGCTCGGGTTCTTGAAGAGGTACAGTTGATGATAGTCCTCTGCATCCCACCACTCCCCAGCTGGAACAATTTCCGTAACAATCTTCTTCCCTTTTGGGGTGAAGTGCTTCGCCTGTACCTCCTCCGTCACGCGCTTCGCAATCGTCTCCTGCTCTGCGGAGTGCGTGAAGATCGACGAGCGGTACTCTAACGGTTCGATCGAAATTAATAGATAGGAACAGGTTCTAAGAACCGCTACACTTACGAGTGCCGGTATCGCCGCCCTGTCTGTTCACGGTGGTTGGGTCGTGTGTACGGTAAAAGAATTCTGCAGCAAGGCTCTATGAACTTCGTTGGAGAAAAAGATGGCAATGTAACGTACCTACGAGCTCGTCGTACGTAACGACGTTGGGATCGAATTCAATCTTGACAGCTTCCGCATGATCAGTCGCCCCAGTGCAAACGGTCTTGTAGTCCGGATGCTTCACTACAGGGTTTCCACCGGTATAGCCGACGGCCGTCTTGAGGATGCCCTTGTTCTGGGCAGGGGGGTAGTGCTTCAGGAAGATGTGCTCCGTTCCCCAGAAGCAACCAGAGGCAAAAGTGGCGGTTTGGGTGTTTAGAGCCGCTATGAAACCGGTTGAAGTCGAGTGAACTTGGCTAGAGATTGTCGAGAGCTTACCAGTTGACATTGAGGCGCGATATTTAGAGGCTTCGAACTGAGTGAGAAAGGGTAAGAAAGCTCTGAGCCGACCTAGCATCTACAGGAAGGGTGAAGGCAAACTGAAGGGCAGGAATGCGGCTTTCAAGTCGGACTCTTAAGGAATTGTGGGTCGAGATCAGATCGCGTCATGATCACATGACCTGTCATATAAACTGGCTGATCTGACCAGGAGACTCAGAGACGCCAGTAGAACCGAGAGCTTGAGCGCTTGAGCGCTTGAGGTCGATCTGAGGTCAGATATAATTGTAATGGACAACTGGGGCAGAAATGTTTCGTGGTCGCTGTTGGCTTTTAAAATTATAGGTATTCGGATGCGATCCGATCCGCAGATTAGATAAGATCTGTAGGATTTTCCCAAACTGCTTACTGCCATGCAGCTGGTACACGAAAATACTCGAAAATGACGGAAACAAAGCAACATTTCGCTAAGGACTATCTGGCCAACTTGCAAATTATCTATGCATCCTTGACAAATCTTTGGAACTTCATCTATCTTTCTGTGGACTTGGGTTACGGTACGTATTAGGTAACTTCAACTGGCGCATATATCGAACTAACTTCCCTGAAAATCTTCGATCACTAACCATATTCATTCCCACAGGCCAAAAATATCACAAACCCGACAGGCTCTGATTCAGCGGAAAGAGCCCACACCACACGGAGGTCCATGTATTCTGCCTCACAAACCTGCTGCAGAATTTCTCTTTCGAGAACAACAAACTTAGCGCTCAAGATTTTGCTCTGAACGCTTGAGCTTGAACGGCCAAAGGAACGCACGGCTAGGCGAACAAGCGCTCAAAGCCCGATACGAACTTCAGAGATCCACAGAAGGGCGCATGGTGCACGAGTGAAACATATCACCGTCTTCTAATGAATGTGAAGAGCAGCGCAGTTTTCCATCACCTTCTAGGCGCTTGGTGGACCTTCTGCTCCCCATGAGGCTGCTGTTCGGCGCTCATCGCCTTTCCTCTCCTCCACCTTCCTCTCATCCGTCAAAGCAACATGTCTTCGACCAGTATCAGTCAGAAAATCATACCAAATCGGCCCCAAAATATCCCAGTTCGCACTATCCCTCGCCGCCTCGCAGGAGCGGCAGCGGATGGCATCCATAAGCCTCCTGACTCGGAGAACAATGATGAGTGGTATCTTGGACTCGCTGTGAAACGTTCTCCACATGGACGGGTAGCGTTTCTGGCCCTCGCAACTGTTCGAGAAGTTCTCGTGATCTCAATAGATGCTGAAAGGCCAGGTCTCCTTCCTCGCGACAGACCATTCGAACAACTCCTTCGTGGCGAAGGCTGCACACTGGTTGGGTTCGACATGGCGCGTCTGGCTGTTCGAATCTCCGACGATCTGAAGCTCCGCCTTTGCGGAATCGATCTGTCGACCGCCTTCGGGCCTGACACCAGAAATCCCTCACGCCCATCCAAGGTCATCGCGGACAGAATCCATCCCGGCATCGACACAGCGGTAGTGGATGGTTTATGGAACGATGACAACGAGACTATTCACAGAGAACTTTGCCTCCGCGCTTGGCTTTCCGTTTGGTAGCGCCTTCCCTTGAATACCTCTAAGCACAGCGCTTATTCTGCTTTCACAGCGTCGCCGAAGGCAGTGCTACCGCTCTATCCAGCGTAGCAAAAGTAGACACGAGTCTCGTGAGAGCCCAGGTCTGTTTCACATCGTATATTGTGCCCTTCACGTTATTGACGATTGAAAAAAAAGGAAATTGCCGTCCTTGGCGAGCTGGTCAGACAAACCTATATCTTAGAAGACGCAATACCCAAAGAAAGTCCGAGTGAATTCAACCGGTTCCAGGTTAGGCACGATGGTACATTAGAACTGCAGAATGCGCGATATAAGACAAGGGTTAGGTCCAACCGGCAGGTGAGTTCTCGAGTTTGGATATCGAAGCCAACACACATTCAAGCACATATCTAAGCCAATTCAGACCGTCATCATGACGAACGACGCTGGGGATGAGTTCGTCGGCCAAGCTCGTGGTTCCAAAGGGAGAACCACCAACATCCGCTTTACCGGCCAAGCGCTATCGGGAACGCTTCAGAAAGTCCGTGTGGTCGGCCGTCCAGCGCTAACGAATCCAGAAACGGCTCGCGACGAGCTGCTTCTACACATACTCCAAGGAAAAGCTTCTCTTCGAGCGCTGTTCATTCAGACGCTGTGGTTTCCGACCCGAAAAGATCAGCTTTCAACTCGCACGACAGAAACCACAATGATACCTGGCTTGAACCCGTCTCAGGCGAGAGTTGCCTCGCAGATGGTGTCTAGCGCTCCGCTAGTCATTACACATGGTAAGAATCTCGTCTTCTTGGCCAACGACATATGTAGACATGTCACTGTCGCAGGCCCACCTGGAACCGGGAAAACGACGACTATTGCGGCTGCAGCCTCGATTTGGGATCAACAAAACCAACCAACCTGGATCGTTGCGCATTCCAACGTAGCCGTTAAGAACATCGCCGAAACACTCTTCAAGAAAGGCGTAGATTTCAAGATCTTGGTAGCGAAGGAATTCCATTTCGAATGGTATGTTACCCAGAGATTAATCCTTCATAACATTAATGACAGTACCACAAGGCATGAGCACATCTATGCTGTGATTCAGAGGAAGGTCCTTGTATCAGACGATCTTTTGGGCATAAAAAATGTCGGGGACACGGAAATGCTGTTGGGCGGTTCATGTATAATGCTATCCACCCTGAGTATGCTCTCCAACCCAACGTTGGACCGAGTTGGAGTATTCAGAGTTGTGCCTGTTGGACGGCTTGTGGTCGACGAAGCGTCTCAGATCAAGATCGAGGACTTTTTGGTAAGATTGGATCCTGTCAGCGTACACAGCTAGTGACGTCCTGGCTATAGCATGTCTTCCAAAAGTTCCAGAGAACACTGGCGAAGGTTTGCTTTTTCGGTGATCCAGAACAACGTAGGGTTACCATGTTTCGCTTTTTGTTGCGTAGCGTTGACCTCTCTACCCTACAGTTCCGCCGTACGGTAAAGACAAGGTCCCGGAGCTTAGAACTATCTTCGATGTTGAGCATCTCAAAGGAATTGCTGGGTTTCTTGATACCCAATGTACGTGATGTTCTCCCACAATTGATTCGTTCTTGACCTTAGTCTGCTGCGGCCCCAGATCGTATGCCAGTTCCGCTGGGCGATTTCATATCCCGAAACGTTTACGATGGTAAACTCAAGTCAGAGCATGGCATAAGGGATACATCGTGCGTCTCATTCGTCGATGTATCGAAGGGAGAAGAAGGAAAGAGTGGCTTCAGTTGGACGGTAAGGGCTACTAAACTATGCAAATGAATTAGCGCTTAATTTGCTGTAGAACGCTGGAGAGATACAGACGATTATACACCTCGTCAAGACGTATTACAAATATGAGGACTTCTGCATCATCACACCCTACGACGCTCAAAGAGCTGCCATCGAGAGACAGCTGAAACTCGAGGACCTTCCATGGGAACGCGTTTTCAATGTCGACAGTTTCCAAGGTTCGTGGAAATCTATTTTAAATGTTCGCTGTGGACTGACAGACGTGTATCTGAAGGAAATGAAGCAGACTTTGTCCTCGTGTCCGTTGTGAGATCCGGAAATCACGCCGGGTTCTTGACATCGACGAATCGCATGAACGTACTGCTCACTCGGTGTAAGAAAGGACTGGTTATCGTCACTAGTCGCTCGTTCTTAGAGGCCGGCGGCAGACGTACTCTGCTTGGGTCGTTGGAGCGTTACTGGATGCACGTCAAGGGAGAAACATCATGGGTGGACTGGAAGTCAGTCTCAGAAGGCAAAGCAGATCTTCCCAGTGCACCTGGTCCCAATCGCGAGAAACCTGGATATTTATTCCGGCATGTTCCTGGAGCATCCTCACAATACTCCGCAGTCCCCGTGGTGCAACAGAGGACTTTCGACACAAAGTCACTCTTCCGCCCTCTCATCTCTAAACCACGAACCGAGGCATTATCTTATGCTCAGGCTGCCGGAGATATCAGCCACAGTTCTTCAGGCTCATCTTCCCCGACAATCGTGACACCGATATCCTCAGGTTCACGCCCATGGGACACGCCGTTCTTGCGGTACAGTTTTGACACCGTCGTGTCACCCTCCTTATCTTCTCGCACACCATATACTTCATCAAGCTTCCATGCTCACATGCCAAAAAATTATGAAGAGGTCTTCCCCAGTTTGCCAATGGTCGATGTACCTCACAAGAAACCTTCGTCCACCTCAGGATTAGCCTCATATTCGCTGCTTCTCGAGCGCGACCAAACAACCGTGTCACCCCCGGGAGGGAAGCCTGCCTCTGTGGATGGTCAGGCTCAGAACCAGATATCTACGTCGCACTTCCCGAAGACAGTGCCGATAAACACTTATGGAAAGCCTCCATTGTCTGGGCAAGCAAACTCAAATTGGACGTATTCTCTTTTACCCAAGGGTGATCGAGATAACGAGTTCAAGGCTCGACCTGATCGGGAGTCACCAGCGGTTATAAGGCTAGCAATATCACAGGCTCAGATCGCACGAGCTCATCCTCACACTTCTACGACCATGGCGAAGGTACCTCAATGGAAGCAGTCAAGCCATGGTCATCAAGACCATCCAAAAGCGCACCCGGCATCGAGCTTCAAACCGCCGCGTGATCAGAACCACCAAGCGAAGCGGACGTCGACTACATCCACATCCGGGACCAACCGGACCCGACACACACCCCGTGTTGGGAGGATAGATCCCCGACACGATGTGTCGCGCTCCCAGTGCCATGGTAGAGAAGTGCGACACCTTGCAGACTAGGCCCGGCTGAACGAGTGTCTCCTGGGCTGTAAAAGTCCAACTTATGAATCACTCGTAGTGACTAGTGACTTGGTCCAGTTGACTCAGGTTCATTGCGCTACTAGCTTTGCTGCCTTGGTGCGGATAGGTTATATTGTTACGCTCTCAATTATGATTTATGGATGTTTTTGCCTTGCGACGGGATCTCGAGCTGAGTCCAACAAGCCCTACTCGTGAATTCCAGCTCAGATATGCGTACTGATGAGCCTGCTGCCTGAGTATAATCTTTAGCGATATGGATCGCCTTTCGGCCAAGAGAATGCCAAGCTTGAATCCGCAGTTGGACGGGCGGTGCACACACAGACCGGCGGCCGATGTCGATGCTCGAGAAAAATATTCCAGAGGAGCTTTGGTCAATTCGCGACCTATGCCCTGTTATTTGTTGCCTCGTGGTACCGGTCGCTTTTAAGCTTCTCGGGGCTCTATCCCTCCTGAATACATACGAGTTAACAAAGATTACAAGTACTTACATTCGGAAATATTGCAAGGCCTTAATGATGGCTGTGTGGCGAATCGATCGGAACACAGCCGTATCTAGCGATTCTTCGCTTTGACGACAGCTAGGATCAACCGCAGCCCTTGCTTCTTGCACGTTTCTGGCTACTAGAACTCTTCTTTGAGCCTCGTGTGCTTATGCAGAGAATATAAAGGCAAGTATGCTACTGCCCCGGGTATCATACCCCACCTGTATCAGCGCTTCTCAGCTGAGTCGTCGTTTCTCTTTTGCAAACAACTTCTTCCTGCTCTCGGCTCCCAACTATGCACAACGCAACTGGCGCTCCACACCGTACTCAGCCTGCTGTTGTAGAGGCAATGGATCCCTACTGTGACCGTGAATCAAACGGCGAGAAACATGGTATGCAAACCACTCAATGCCACCAACACCATGCCCCCGATCCATGGTCAACATCGGAATGTCAAGACGAGCAGTGCGGTAGATCGTCACACCAGAGCCGCTGCCATAGCTCCCGTCTCCGCCGCGTCCTCCTTCCTGCACTCGCCGCATTCTTGATTATTTCCCTTCTTTTGGCACTGTCTTGTGTATACGACGTTGGGGATGTGTTTGGATTGGGGGCCGGCGGGTTGACGAGGCGCGCCACCGGAAACGCATCGGGCACTAACGGGGGAACCTTTGTCAACAACAAATGTACGATCATGATTTTTTTTCCTTAGCTGTAATGGCTGCGTTAACCTTGTGTTGCAATACCAGTATATCTCATTGTCATATTCGTCGGATTGTTCGTGGTCGTTATCCTCGCTATCATGCTGAGCGCCTGGTGTTGCAAAGGTCGGTTCAATAGAACACTCTCTTTAGTATTGATTTGACTAACGTGACACCTTCTAAGGCGTCTTCCAAAATCCTCTTTGCTGTCCGTGTTACCTGTGTGCATGCTGCGGTGGCCTAGGTGAGTCTAGTATCAACTTCTTCGGTCCGCGCCGTGATTGAATCCCGTTCTACAACAGCATGCCTGGAGTGCATAGGATGCGGTCTCTGTGCGGAGGGGCTCGATCAAATGTAGATTCCCTTTGGCTTTTGATATCCCATAATACTGCCATAATATTGTATTACTTTGGACACCCCTGTTCGTACCATTCATTATCTTGGACTTTGTTGGACCAATGCCTCGAACTTTATTGTTGCACTGTATTCACAATCCCTTACTACCTTTTGACTCTGAGTGCGGCGCCGCACGTTTAGCAAGAATAGGATTCATTTACGTAGTGGTCTAGACCTCTCCAATGCATCCCGCACTTGGCGCAGTCAGACTCAATGAGAATGATTAGATTGTGTATTTTCGGCAACTCTCTTGCACATCACATACTAGTATCCATACCCAGTTGGGACATGCCAATGGGCGCTCATACGTCTGTGAAGAGGACTCTGGCATAACGTCTCAGGACTTCGCCAGCATACACGACTCCAAGTTTCGCCTCGACCCTCTGCGAGCGGTAAGAGTGGTCAGACTACAAAGGCTGGATCACAAACCGAAACGTTTACTCACGAAATGTGAAGTATATTACAGGCGAGCCAGAGTTGCTAAAAGGGGATGGCTTACACCTTGTGTAATATAGGCATAAGTGATTTGGTGTCCGAAGGCAACTCGGGCAGTGGAGAACCTGTTTACAATAATCAACCTAAAAAATGGAAAATAATATTGCCTTCAGATGAAGTTATCCTGACCTGATAAGAATTTTTGAAGGACACGGTCCTCTCGAAGCTGAATAGGCAAATCCGAATAGGCTGATATGTGATGCACTTCATATTAAGATAGATAATGCTGCAGCATTCGCCGGTGTTTCTGAAATATTTTGCTAACTTGTGCCAACGCATACTATTTGGGAATTAGCTGCACCTGCAGTGACAGATCATGTTGACATACAGGTCAAATATGACAAATCGAGGTCGGTCACTATAATTTGCGCTTAGGAGGTCAACGACGGCCTCGACGCTGTTCAAGACAATGATCGGTCGCTCAACCAACATGAAGATATATCATCTGACATCAGATAGTTAGGGAGCGGGCCCCTCATAAAAGCAGCACCAACGTACCATGTACTCTTTCCCACTCATAGAAGACGTTCTCTTGCGTTTCAGACGGGATCTTCCGCAGATGTCCAATAAAGGCTCAGCCGGGGGCCCAGATGCCAGAGGAGGATGCTTCTTGCTGGTACCCCTGGGCCATAGGAGGGGCAAGCACCAGCAGCGCAGAGGAAAGGGAAGAAAGACATTGTAGCAGGAAGGGCGATAAGAAGGATACACGTCCTATTGTATTCCACCATCGAGGCACTTGTACTCCATCGACGTCTACGATCAGCGGAACGCAGGTGCTATCAATAGAGCCGAGCAGTAGAATACGCGCTCTGAGGTACTTTCACTGCTAGATCAAGGTGAGAATGTCAGTTACATCAAGGTGACGAATGGCCTACTGATAAGGCTTTTAGCACTGAGTCGGCCCAGGGTTTCCTTCCTGCATTGTTGGGAAAACCATACGCGAGCTAGGCCTTGTTTTTGAGGTAGGGCTAGTGTTGCACTGTGATCAAAGTTGTGAGTGAAGGAACAAGAAGTCGAAGTTTGGCTGAAGTCACAAAACATCACTGTCCGAATTCAGGGCTGTGGCAGCTGCCGCCAGCGCCAAGTCTTGACCTCTGTGTGTAATGACGTCCCACTGCGTTATACAGCACAACCTGTAGCTGCTCAACGCATGTCCGACCCCGTGTTGATGAGAACGCTGTCAGATTGGTCTTTTTCACAACACAACGTAAGATTCTATGGACGAAGAGTCTTGAACAATCGAGCCTGTTTTTATCCTAATATGGCGGTTAGCGACCTTGTGAGGATTTTAAAAGAGGAATCTAACCAGAGTTTGCTCCTAAAGAAACCCTTTAAATCATTCCTTGATCATTCCAGAATTGAACGAATGTGGGTTACTGAATGAGATGGCTTGTTTGAGGAAAGTTGTCGCCGCAAGTGCGTGATAAAGTATTGCATATCTCTACAGTGGTAAAATAAAGCATCCACGCCCTCCAGTGGATGTGGGCAAGATGTGGGCAAGATGTGGGTAACATATCCGTAATGTCGTGGATATGGGTTGATGAGGTTTCGACGACAAACCATCGGTTCCGCTCGGCGTTCAGTGCCATCTGTATACGCTATTCATGAATAGCGCTGTCGAGCGTTACCGCGCCTAATCCGCAAAGCGAAGTGTGATGTTCTTGTGGAAGCTCGTGGAGCGCTGTAATCACCCGGTCCGCCCCGACAGTGGATCCGGAGGGAGAAGATTCAAGAAACAACCGAAAACTATCCTCGCGTGAAATTATATCAATGAAGAGTCAACAGGATGTGCCAAAGTCATCTTCACACGTCCTCTTTGCGTATTTTTATCCTTCTCGACCTCGATATTCACCGTGACTTTGTCGAAGACGGCAATGGTGACCTCGCCGGCGCCGGTTGCGGCGGACGTAGGAACATTTATCGTATAATTGTCCGCATCGAACCGAATCTCGCGCTTGAACGTAACGATTCCCTCGATTCCAAGCCTGCCAAAATGTTAAGTCCGGCTAAGGAAAAGTAGAAGAGGTGCTTACTTCGAGACAAAAACTCCCAGGCCATTCCTAAACGTCCGAATCACGAACGCCTCTTCCCTGACCTGTCCTTTTGCTCGCTCGTTGCGACTTTTCAGCGCCAGCCCAACATAGAACTCCACACTTGCACGGCCAGCCATCTGCGCCATCCGATGCCGGCGATTCACGACATCCATAACGCGCTCAACGTGGGACTTCGAATGCAGCGTCGCATGTAGAGGTGTGTATCCGATGGCTGCCGCGAGTTGCCGGTGGGCGAGAACATCTATGAATACCGAAGGCGTGAGCGGGGCCAATAGAATCCACATGGTAGAACTTTACCAGCATAGCGTCTGATCGGGCTCGTGAAATGTGTGTATATGGGGGTTGCCAGGCCGTAATGAGCGAACGTGTCTCGCCCGACACTACCCGAGCAGAAGTACTCTGCCGACAACATGCATCGCGTAGCCATGATGCGAACAAGAGTGTTGAATGCTGGCTCGTTAGGATCCTGGGACGCGTATAAATGGGTCAAGATGGCTTTCAGAGTAGGAGAGAGAAGAAGGGTCACGTACAATGCATTTGTCCAACGAGGCAGCTAGTGCTCCAGAGCTCGATATGTCCAGTACCAACCCCTTCCGCTTCATCAAGATGTCCTGCAGTTTCTCAAAATTCGTCCGGGGCGGCGGTAGATGTCGTCTATGAACGCATGGTGAAAATCATATCACTCGAAACAGCGAGGGACGCACCTCAACACCGCAGTCTGCGGGAATGTCTCCTGGATCTTCCTCGCGACGCTGATGTTCGCCAACAACATGAACTCCTCCACAAGGCTGTTCGTCTCCTTCAGCTCCTTCTGCTCGACGTCGATGGGCTCAGCCGACTCGGAGCTGTCCAGGTGGATTTTGACCTCTGGTGACGCGAGGTTGAGCGCGCCAGCAGCCATGCGCCCTGCCTTAAGTTTTTGTGCCAAGGTATTCAGCAGCCTGATCCCGACGGTGAGCTCATCTTGTAGGTTCCTACGCGAAAAAGAAAAGGACGGTGAGCGGGGGAAAACAGGAGATGATTTCTCGAAGACATACGGGTCATCCTTCCTGATTTGAGCCTCGTCATATGTGAATGCAGCTTTTGACGCAATCACAGATTTCGTGAAGCGCACATTAACTATCTCAGCTTCAGGCGTCATTTCCTGTCAACAACAGTAAGCAAACGTCCAGCCGGCGAAGAAAGCGGAATACCCAGATGGTCGAAAACGCTAGACGCTCGACATACGGTCGCAGGGAGCACAGATTCGTACCGAGAAGACTCGGAAGCATGTCGATCCGCTTGTCGACTAGATAGACAGTGGTCCCCCGCGAGGTTGCTTCATTGTCCATTGGGTTGTCTGGCAGGACGAAATGTGATACATCCGCGATATCTGGGTTACGTTGTCAATAGAGGTAGATCGGTGACTGTAGAGAGCACTCACGGACGCCTGCTTCGATATTACCGTTGGGCAGATATCGCGCATGCAGGGCATCGTCGATGTCTTGGGCATCTAGCGGTGAAGACCCCGTTATCTAGACGTTACAGACAGGGAAGAGCGGCCACTTACTAGGAGGATCGATACTACAGATGATCAGATCCCTCATATCCTCGCGATCCCTCCACTCCGGGCTTGTGGCACTCTTTGAGGGCACCACCCATTGGTCGCCCTCGGGGGGTAAGCAGTCAAGGATTGCCTTCCCAAACGGTCGATACGGAACCTCGAACTCCAACAACAAGCTCTCCTGCTCCGCCTCCTTACTTGCGACCTTTCCGAGGGCCCTGACAAAGTGGCCTTCGGGGTACCGGGATGTCACATCCCATCGGTCGATGGTCACCAGGATCTTTTGGCCGATGAGGGTCGGGGCTTGTCGGGTGCGAAGGCGGATGCGTGGGAGAAGCCGCGAGACGGGCGTCGCGAATACCGTTTGCTGCGATAGGGAGGTGGCGTTTGATGAGGTCAGCGACGTGCTGTCAATGTGACAAACATAACTGCGGACCAGAAGTATTTTGAGAGCGAGTGGGAAGGTGTACGGAAAAACCACTTACGCCCGCCAATTGCGTTTGATGACACCCACGATACGTCCGGTCGGCTGTTTCTCGGACGTGCGCTTGACGTCTGATAGCAGTACCTGCTTTTCGCGTTTAGTGACCTCGTCCTCGTCCTCCTCATCACCCTCATCACCCGAATATTCCACATCATCATTCTTCAACGTCGCTACACACAGATGTTAGGAACAAGGGGGCGAAAATAAGCAAGGCACTTACAGTCTGCATCAAGGACTTCGTCAGCGGGCGCCTTCCATTCTTCCTCATCGAACACTTCCACGACCACCACGTCGCCGTTTACGGCTCGGTTCATGTTTTCGCGGCCAATCAGCAGCACCGGCTTTGTGAACGCCGGGACCGAGACACTCCCCTGGCATACGATGTTAGCCCGCATTCTTGACGCTCGAGAGGGGGACGTACCTCCAGATAGTTATATGGGTTGGCATTGAAGTGTCCCTGGTGCAGCTCTCCAGCCTTTACATCTGCCAGACACGTCGCGGTCGAAATATACTGGGCAGAAATTCAGCTTCTTATCGCAGCTCGGCTTATGAACGACTTACATCGGGATAGAGAGCTTGGCGGCCGGTAGTGGCTGCAGTCGGTTCAATGTCATTTTTGCCCTCGGCAGCGAGCAAGTCGAGCAGCTGCATCGGCTCCTCCATCCCCTCGACATACTTGCGCACTGGGTCCTCATCAGAATATTTCAGGGCTTGACATCGGCGGGCTCACCTGATATAGCTGAGATGTCCGCCTTCTCTGCCTTCTGGCGGTTGTCAGCGTCCTCGGTCACGAGCACGACGGTGGGCAGCTTCGGGGGAGCTTGCCCACGTATCGGGGGACGGGTCACACGGATGTGGTCGTTATACCATGCCGTCGCTTTTCGAATGCCTGGACTGGATGAGTGCGCATCGTACATGGAAAGGAGCGCGACGTACCTCGGTCGTTGCGGTCGTTCGGCGTTTCGCCCTCCTCGCGAATGATAGCAGTCTCCCTTCGTGTAGAATAAGGTTGACGTCCACATGGGCGCGAGTAGGGTTACGTACGAGCGGTATTCGTTATAAAAAACCCATACCCGC
The DNA here is from genome assembly GCA_018851285.1 of Lyophyllum semitale. Lineage (NCBI taxonomy): Eukaryota > Fungi > Basidiomycota > Agaricomycetes > Agaricales > Lyophyllaceae > Lyophyllum > Lyophyllum semitale. The sequence goes on along the minus strand of JABCKH010000135.1, from coordinate 9,294 downwards.
TTCTCCTCCATTTTGATCAAGGCATTGAGGCGATTGTATAGCGGAAGCGAGCGGTGCCTGACTTCCTCTATGACGGTTTGCAGAAGAATTATTGGTGGCGTGAACAGGTTCGATTCCACGAGGTCCATCTGAATCCACATGTCAGTCAACGTCAAGCGAAGGTTGGACGACAAAACAGACCTGTGACAGAAACACGTTCGTGTCCGGCAGTATGAAGTGTCCGTGAGGAAACAGCTGGTGGCTTTGGTCCCCAATCGCAGGCAGAACACTCTCGGATGCAGGACACGCATGGCATCCTGGGATCCCACATCCAACGTCGTCCCGCAGATATCTCTCGCGAAGAACTTCGTCCCTGTTAGCCTTCGACTATTCATGCAGAGATTTTGTACCTTTAATGACTTTTCCTCGCGCAGTCTTTTTGAAAAACTTGCGCTGAGTGACCGCGGCCTCCGTTCGAGGTCGTTTGCAGATTGTTATCTCAACCATAAGACTGATCTGTGGTTCAACCAAGTTGCCTATTTTTCTGATCAGGAATATCCAAGATAACCCACTGTAACTGGTCTGGACTTCTAGACTCTGTCCCTGCACTTCAGCGAGAGATCCTACAATGTCGAAGCATAAAGTTCAAGCTTCTAAAAGGTCTATGCCATGTCATTCCAACTGCACAGGATTTCCAGTAAGTCCTCATACTGTTTTTGACAGTAACTTTGTTGTATCACCGTTCCAAAATCTTCGAAAAGCAGAGTTTAATACTCGGCGAACATTCTACAGACCACGGTTTCGCTTGCAATAGGACGAGGCTCCTGTGCTCTAGGCTTCTCTGGGGAAATGCCCTGTCGATCACACAAGGTACAACGATCCGAATCGCACGCACAGGTCTCACTGCTGCGTGCGATATCGGTCCCGTGAAATTTACATTTCCAACTTCACTAAAGCGACTGAAACATAGAAAAGGCGATCGCGCACAATCTTGGGCATGCAGCGCAGCAGCTTAGACTCATGAGCGAAACCTCTGGCTGCTGGCATATCGAAGGCACGGATATATGTTCTTGGAGAACACGAATGGGGCCATCGGTCAAAACTGCGACAAGGTAGGACAAGGTTCACACATGGACCTTCGGCCTTTTTATGGGTCTCGTGGCGACAAGATCTTCATGAACGCCCCGATCGGTAATGTGTCGAAGGATTTTTGTTCGTGGCCTCGTGTAGCCTCGAGTGCTTTGATTCCCGGGCTGGAATAGCTTCAATATCTTGGCGGTTACATTCCAATACCGGCTTCTGTCACCACTGACCATGCCTGGTACAAGGATCGTAGAACGGACTGGAGCTCCGTGTCCCGCGATCCCACGACTTCCCGTACTTGTGAGTACATGCGAAGACAAACGACCGGAGACCTAGGTACCCGGAATACAAATAGACAACGTGCTCATATTCGGAAAAATTCTCTGTCTACTCATGCTGCGGATCTGATTGGGCGCTAAGATACTCCGGGCGCCACTGCCCAGGGGCTGGTGTCTACGTTAAGTAAGTGTTCTGAACGTTGAACGTTAACGTTCAACCGCAAACTTCACGTTAAATATATGTCACTGAAGGAGATTGTAGGAGATTGTAACTATAACGTTACCGACTGATACGGACTACAGAAATCTGGTCGATGTTTCTATGATGGCTCGTCCAGACTCCACCTGCACCTATCAAATACAGCGCGGAAAGCGCGCACATGCGAGAGGAAGTCTCAAACCGGCGGGACATCGAAGCCTTTTCGCGAGACGGCTATCATTTACGGTCAATCAGCGCGCGCATATAAAAGTGCATGCGATTGGAGTATTTCCGGCGATGTCGAAAAATAAAATGGAAAATCGAGGACTATCGACTAATCGAGGAGGGCTATATTTCACACTGACATCGTTTTTCCAATGAGATCGGCGGGAGATCTTGACCTGAATGCCTATTGTCGCCACGCACGTGTAAATCTAATCTAATCTCCATATTTTAAGGCATGTCTCGGACTGTCTCGGAGAATCGAAGCCAAGGCCCAAGATCCAGATCTCATGCCCAATCCGGGATATCATTCGGAATGGCCCCTTGGTTTCTTATCAGGCGACCTTCTGCACAGGCATGCAGGTTCCCTGAGGAGTCCCCGGAAAATCCTTAAGAAACTGGTTCCGTATGCATAATTCCCTCGCGTCTGCCAACATACGCTTCCATGACGGTAACACTAGCCAACACTATCGGCGCGGCCTTCCTGGGCACGGTGTTCGCTGCTATGTATGTTCTATGTTCTCGGTAATTCCAATCGCGCAGCTAACGCTTTTGAAGGCTCTATGGGATCACCAATCTTCAGGTCTATCTGTATTTCCAGAACTATCATAATGACTGGCGTGTACAGAAATATTCGGTGCGTACCCGATCTCTCGAAGCGCTTATAGAGCGCTAACTGGAACGCGCGTAGGTCGCACTCCTTTGGTGAGTGAGTCGTTCTCAGCAACTCGTAGCGACCTGAACAGCTTCCAGGGTACTGGATACCCTTCACCTATCGTTAACAATTGCCGCCGTGTATCATTATTTGATCGAGTCATTTGGATCTCTGGCGGCGCTTCAGTTAGTCGTTTGGTGCGAGGCTCGATTTCATTCGCAAGGAAGGGATCTAATAACAATGGTCTATGCAGGAGCTTCAAGGTGAGACCCTATCAAGACCTACAAGACTCCCCGTTCACCGCCCATCTTCCAGCTGCAAATAGCCGTGAATGTACGTCCACCGAGTAACTTGATGTTACCATCGCTATATTCACTTCACCACTAGATCGCTATCATCATTATTATCCAAACACTGTATGCTGTTCGTGTATGGAAACGTGGGTCCTTCGTTCGTGTGACGTGCGACGTTATCAGTTGATGCTTCTATATTTTTAGTCGGACGCCACCACCAGCGAATCTGGCCGATCCTTGTGGTAAACTTCCTACACCTACTGTTCCCACATGGTGCTCACCACGATTATACACAGGCTGCTATAGTCGCCAGCGGGTATGGTAAGTTCCCATACCAGTCTTCTTTTTCGGATCATCAATCAATTCGTGGTTATCTTGTTCTCTAGCCATTGGCATAGGTACGTCGAGACTAACTTCCAGCCGGATATTCTTATCAAATCCGAAATTCCAGCTCTCGCAGTGAAAACGTAAACTTGACCTACCTGCGGTCTTCCGGAAAGTTGATGTTTCGCTTGTAGATACCAAATTCGCACATTCGCCGAACTATCGCCGATGTCGGTACGTATGAAAGTTCTAGTCGCCAGCCATATCCACAAACTAAGAAATCTTTAGTGGGTTATATACGCGTCATTTGCCTGGTCAACCGCTATCGATGTTGTTATTGCTATCGCTATGTGCTTTTACCTTGCCAGAAGTAGATCTGGATTCTCTGGGTGAGTGAACACCCCTCATTCTGTTTGTTGCTCGACTGACTATCGATAGAACAAACAACAAACTTGTTGCGATCATCCGCATGACATTGGTATCAGGATTTCTGACGAGGTATACTTTCTTGCTTCTACCTTTCTCCATGACTAGCTGAGCTCGTCGTAGCGCCTGTTCTCTGACGGCTCTCATCACTGTACGTCTTTCATAACTTGTATAATTTTTTCTCTTTCCTCTTTCCTCATGCTTTCTTATCAGTATGGAGCAATGCCGGACACTCTTGTTTTCCTTGGAATAGAGTTCCTCCTTACTAAATGTGCGCCCCTTCTTTGCTCACTCCCGTCCCGTGCCATGTTATTAACACAAGATTCAAGTGTACATCAACAGTTTCCTAGCTATGTACGCCGTTGCCGCTTTTTCTGACCTTGATGCTGAATCTCATTCCAGGTTGAATGCTCGCCAGAGCGTCCGTGACAGAGATACATCCCCTGGTAACTCTGTGAATGTTTCTACCAAGGCTATGAACATTCGCACAACCACATCATCCCATGTTGTCACGAGTGCCGAACAGAGTCCCTTTGAATTGGAGAACAACAAGGTATATTTTCTTGCCCACCCATTGCCACATCTATCGATTGTTGAATATCTCACTATAGAATGTCATGCGCCTTGCGACATTGGGTAAATACGGAAATGACTACGATTCGACTTCAGGTCTGGTAGATGGCAAAAGCCCTATTGACTCAACTCCGAACGTACGTCTTTCTCTCGCGCTTGATTGTATTCTATTTTATCAACATCATCCTCGACAGTCCCCGATAGATACTACGTTTGCACCACATTCCATACAACGCTATAAAGGTTCTAATGCTGTCTAACGGACAATTGACTGTACATATCTGGGTGTTGTAACATTTAATGTTCGATTTCGTATCGACAGAAAAGACATGTCTGGTTAGCGTTAAGGCGATTTCAAACCGCAGTCACCATCCGTGTCATAACGTACCCCGTTTGTATGTGCTCATGCTTCGGGCGGATTCGGGCCCGGGGTTCTTCGTGATCGACAGTAATATGCATAGAATCATGATAGAATCTGCTTAAAATCACCTCACCGCTCATGTCATGTTCGTGCTTATCATGCAACTGCGCCCTACCGATGGCGCCATAATCTAAGTAACGAATAATATCGCTATGCCGACATATATAACTTTCAAGCTCGATCCTTCCTCAACTTACTAACGACCTCGCGGCATGGCCTTGAACGGACTTCAGGCGTTACAGAAGTCAGGGATTGCCATTGCTTCCGATACTGGAGAGTATCTCGGTGAGCCATGCTTGCCTCCATATGTCAGATTGATGGGAATGAAATCGAAACTTCAGAGATTGCAGAGTTCTATCCCAAAGACGCGACGACCAATCCATCGCTGGTTCTTGCGGCTGTAACGAAGCCACAGTACGAGCATCTGGTCGAGGAAGCAGTCCGATATGCGCTATCTCGACGGACATCAAGCGACGCCCAAACAGAGCTGGCTGGCGATTATTTGGTATGTTCGCCCTTGTGTCGCCCCGATGTAGGGTCCTATCCGCTCCGTAATTGAACTTTGTTCATTGTGATCCTCCGGAGTAGCTTGTTCAACTCGGTATTCGTATAATGAATATCATCCCCGGAAGGGTATCCGTCTCCGTCGATCCCCGTCTCGCGGATGATCACGATGCCATTGTTACCAAGGTAATAGAATGGGTCAGTCTTCTTTCCAGTCCAAAGGCTTATTGTATATGTAGGGCCGGAACCTCGTGACCATCTTCGAAGAAGCTGGATACCCACGAGAACGTGTGCTCATCAAGATACCCGCTACATACTCTGGCATCCTCGCCGCCAAAACACTCGAGACTTCTTCTCGACTACCTGATGGAACATTGACGAAGCCAATCCACACCAACGCAACGCTTATCTTCGGTCTGGTACAAGCTTTGGCATGTGCACAGGCAGGGATCTCTGTGATATCACCATTCATTGGCCGCGTGAAGGATTGGTGGGCCGCGCGGTATTCCAACGGCAGCAATGCACCACACATCCAGACACTGTCTGAGCACCCCGGAATCTTGCTTGTTCGGAATATACGTTCGGCATATACAGCATATGGTCACTCCACAGCCATCATGGCGGCAGGATTCAGAACTATTGATGAGGTTGCGGAGCTGGGGAAGCATGGGTCACAGGGAGGTCCAGACCTTGTAACACTACCACCTGATCTCCTCAACGGGTTAAGGAGACGATTAGGAGCCTTCGATCATGGCCCTTCTGTCCCGGAAGAGAGATACGGCGATCTTCCTGAGCCTCGTTATATTGCTTGGGATGAGGAGTCGGCAACCGCGGCGGCGGCAGCGTTCACGGACGACCTGGCGAAGGAAATGATAGCGCTTGATAAAGTTCCGGAGGGTTTAGCCAAGTTCTCCGTGGACGCGCAGGCCCTCCAGGGTATCTTGCGCAAGAAGCTAGGAAGCACCATAGAAGCGTCTGTGAGGTTATAGATGGCCATCACGGTCATTGTGTTTTCAAATTTTATTAGCTTGGGGGATGGAAGGGAACCATAGAACCAAGGATAGATTGCAGGGACATGCTATACTCGTATTTAGGTTTGGGATCGTGTCGTTTGACCGCCGAATGACCACATTTTTATAGAGGAATCCAATGTAACTGGATATGGGCTCTTCTTGCGCTGAATTTCTCGCACTTGGGACAAAGAATTACTTCCAGGCTCTTCGACCTCAGCCTCCGAGTTATCTGGTGATTCAGAGTCTTCCTCAGGAAGAAAGTGTCTGGATCCGGAGGCTGACAATAACATTGGCTGAAGCGGATGGAAAGCCACAGATCCAATGGCGTCTTTTCAGTTGGCGAAAAAATAGAATATGTCAAAGTGGGCATCTCCTTTTGAGAAAATGGCACCCACCGCCATGAGCTTCGAATTCCAAGAGTGGATAAACCTCTTGCGTATTAGCCCAACTAGTGTTTTCGGCTGATTGAACAGGAATATCTAGGTCTTGAAGATCAAATATGGAGATTTTGCCGTCCTGTTATTGAAGTAAATTCGAGCTGTCATTGAACGGCGGTAAGCTCGCCTGATCCCCGGAGCTGAGCCAACGACCACCCAGATCAACGTCGAATCTGAGTTTCTGATTTGTCCTTCCACAAGAATCCTTGCATTTATAGATTTTCATTGGCGCAGTGACATCGGTGCGCAGATCCCAGCTGTATATTTCCCCGCATCGACGATATGCTGCATACATGAGGTGAGGCTGCGCGGGATTGAAATGAATCTCCAAATTTCCTCATTAAAATAGAGAAATATTGGCTTGCGAGGAAGCAGAATACCTGCGTAACCCCCGCGGGAGGTCCGCCAGAGACAAACATAACTGGCTCTGCGCCTTGCGTTTCGCTGAACATGGCGATGTTGGACGGGGTTGGTGAAAGGCTTCCAGCTGCGTACATGTCCGATCCTTGGGAAGGTACGAACGCAAGTGCAGAAATGATACCTGAGAGCACCATGATTCGTGAATGGCATTCAGTATGGGAGAATGGTATGCTGGGTCGTACCTTTCAGTCCATCTTTGCTCTTCTTGGAAGGAGTTGTAGGAAGCCGTGTGCCTTCTCCAGGACGAATGACGTCGAATACTTCAATCGTGTCTTTGAACCCACAATAAAGCCTATTTAATTCTTGTTAGAACGGACTCCCGAGAAAACAGGTCTGAGAACCTTCTAGCGGAAAGATTAAAAGCCAAACTATGGGGCGCAATTTGTCTTTCACGATGGTCGACGATCCTGTACGATGCGCGCAGCTATATCCGAGATTAGATCAATGAGATGATGCGTTGAGCTGACCTACCCTTCCATCCGAGGCATCGAGGAGTTTCACAGGGCATTCGCGGACAGAGGCTACAAAACAGAAGGAAGCAGGGTCCATGGGAGTCGCCGTCGGATACCAGATGAAGTCTAGAATTGGGGATGCCTGTGTGACTACCCTGCTGGGCGACGGGTCATCGGCTATTCCGCTAGGTCGCCCTTTCGTAATTAGATCAGTTGTGTCGCGGTAGGCTACGCGCTTTGATTACCTGAAGAGTAGGACGATACAAGGGTGGAGCTGAGCGTAATTGTCAGAGGAGGTGCTTGATGAATTAAGAATGAAGCTAACGGGGTGAAGAATTGGAATGTTCTGTTCTCGCACTGTGCAAGAAAGGTTGAGCCATCGGGGCACCTTGATACAGAGTGAGATATATGCGTTACTATTGACACTTTCATCTGTACCATTTCACAATCCGGACAAAGTTCTGTGTTGAATGTTGATCGTCCGCCAGTTCCATCGAAGCCACAAGGGACGGTCGACACGAAACATCATATTGGGGAGGATGCCACGTGAATTCTGAGACATTTTCCATGCTTGAAAGTGAATGCCTTCTAAATACGAGGTAGAGGGATGAAGGGCGTAGTGAAGGAAGGAAAGTTGGAGTCTCAGTCTACGTTAATGGACAATGTACACGTGACTCAAAGCGCTTGGCACGTGGTTCATTAGACTCGCGTCGCGAACGCGTCAAGCAAAATGTGGGTATGAAAGAACAATCTGGAATATAATAATGTCTTTTTGTGAGTCTCTATCTGTATTAATAATGAGACTATGCTATTCAATCTTAGGAGACACTAAGATACTCAATGTCATGGTACTGTACCGGAAAACGCCTCGTACCATCCAGGCTGCAGGTCAGGCCGCTGTATGATCTTGTAATCAAGCAAAATATGCATGAAGTACTACAGATTGAATAGGAATGCGCATATATTGCTCACAGACCGTTAATCAACCTGATCGATCGAGCCGGCCACCTCAGCGCTGCCTTTGAAAGACCACCTTCCTCGCTCCTCAGCAACCTCTGCCTCTTTCTTGACAATCGCTACCCAATCGAAACACTGTTCGCAATCGACGGTTTTGTGCTTTTCGCAGTGGTACGACTCTTCCGTATTTACAGCAACCACGGCGCCAAGAGCGTAAGCATTTATTGGTTGACGTTCCTAAAGAGGATCATCAGAATAAGGAGTTCTGTCACGATTGAGTATTTGGATGTGGAATGTAACGTACCTCAATCTCAAATACAATGAACTCGCTCAAATCGCCCAGCTCGTCCTCGATTTGTATATTGTTGGTCATACGGTGGTCACAGAGGCAGCGATGGCAAAGCTCATCACCATGATCCTGGCAGAACATAAAGCCATTCACGACGATGTTTTCGCCTAGCATTTTTCGGAAAGAAGATGAGCGTATAGGTCTGAAGAGCAGAAACTGCGGTCAAACTGCGGTCCGCTGGTACGCGCCCCACGTGGTAAACACGTAGCGCGCTCATGGCGTCAACTTGAAATTTGAATACAGTATTGCATCTTTTACAACACCCAACTAACCAGTTATACTTCATAGCATCGCCAATACATTGCTGGTCGCCATTCACTGTGAAGTAAACCCCATTGTTCACCGATACTATCTAGACATGCTAGGCTACTCTGCCGGAGTGAAATCCAGATTGGTCTTTATTCGCCCTTGCCTCCGGCTGAAAGCTAAGCAATCACTCCAATGGCCACCTGTTATTGAAATGCGAGGGCGATATCTTCTCCGAGTCCATGGATCCATGGCGGCCGGATTATTGAGTGGCTGGTATGCCGATGTTGCCGGGAGGGGAGTTGTTTTAGGATGACTTAGCAAACGCGCCTTAAGTTCTAACCACGATGTGGCCAGTGAAAGTGCAGCGACAGTTCGACATCGCTCAAGCAGCAGGATATGATGCCCTCGAGAATGCATTACATGCACCTTACAACAAGCTCTTGAACACGCTGTTCCCAGT
>JABCKH010000134.1:0-35265 GCA_018851285.1 Lyophyllum semitale | reverse complement strand
AGAGCTGAAGATTCTCAGTGGTCACACCCACTGGGTCAATTCTGTTGCGTTTTCGACCGACGGCACCCGCATCGTCTCTGGCTCGTTGGACAAAACTATGCGGGTGTGGGATGCATCGACCAGTGCGGAGCTGAAGACACCGACTGGCCACACCGACTGGGTCAACTCCGTTGCGTTTTCCAGTGACGGCTCCCGCATTGTCTCTGGCTCTGGGGACCACACTGTGCAAGTGTGGGATGCCTCGAGTGGCGCGAACCTGAAGACGCTGATTGGCCACAGAAAAACGGTCAAGTCCGCCGCATTTTCTACCGACGGCACCCGCATCGTCTCTGGCTCTGGAGACCACTCTGTGCGAGTGTGGGATGCCTCGACTGGTGCGGAGCTGAAGACGCTGAGAGGACACACCAACTCGGTTGACTCCGTCGTGTTTTCAAGTGACGGTACCCGCATAGTCTCCGGCTCTCAGGACCGCTCTGTGCGGGTGTGGGATGCCTCGACTGGTGTAGAGCTGAAGACGCTGAGTGGTCACACTAGCGGGGTCTATTCCGTTGCGTTTTCTAGTGATGGCACCCTCGTCGTCTCCGGCTCCGGAGACAATTCCGTGCGGGTGTGGGATGTCTCGACTGGTGCGGAGCTGAAGTTGTTGAGTGGCCATACCAAGACAGTCGAGTCCGTTGCGTTTTCTAGCGACGGCACTCGCGTCATCTCTGGCTCTCGCGACAAGTCTGTGCGGGTCTGGGATGTGTCAACTGGTGTGGAGCTGAAGATGCTGAGTGGCCACGGGGGAACGGTCAAGTCCGCCGCATTTTCCAGCGACGGCACCCGCATCGTCTCTTGCTCTACGGACAATTCTGTCCGAGTGTGGGATGCGTTGACTGGTACAGAGCTGAAGAAGCTAAGAGGCCACACCAGCGAGGTTAATTCTGTTGCGTTTCCGAGTGACGGCACCCGTATCGTGTCTGGCTCTGTGGACAAGTCTGTGCGGGTGTGGGAGCTCGGGCATGATGTCCTTTGGACATCTAACAACGAGAATTGGATTGTGTCACACCCTGGCAAAGATCGTTTCCTATGGGTGCCTCGAGAGATTCTTGAGGTACTGGAACACACATACAATACCCTCATCGTTTCTCACACCGGCTCTGCCCACGTCGACTTCCAAGATTCTAAGCTAGGTACCAAGTGGGCAGAATGTTATACACCGTCACCACTATAGCTTGCCTTTTACGTCCACGTTCATTCAAGAGTTCTAGATATTGTATTGGACATTGCTCATGACATATATGTTCGCGATGGGAAGCCTTGAGTGTGTCTTTCCGTAAGTATTTGACACGGAGTAGTAGTCAAGTTTACGTGAACCCAGCAACCGCTGCATTGCGCTGACAATACTCTATAATCGGCGCCGTTTTCTGCGCGCCATACGCGACTATTCCTTGAATATCAGGGATTGGCCCACGTTCTCTTGTCCTGACGAAAGTTACCTCACTGATATCAAAAATTTGAGCAACGGACTCACTTCTTCAAAGAGATACCGTAGGTTGTGCACGCCTTCGCGTGCGGCGGTGAGGGTGTTGATAACAACTTCACCGACAGACTCTTCTGGTTTTCGTAACGGCCAGCGGGCGCTAGCGACAGGTATGCTGTCCCTGATCTTGTACCAAAAATCAAGGACAGCTTGCGCTTCTGGACGTTCCCGGAAATCTCGAATCATCATGATATCGATCAGGCTGTTCAAGAACTCAAGTCCGAGATATTTCTAATTCCGGGCGTGAGGTACGAACTGGCAATGCGTGGAAATAACGTACCGCTTTAAATTCTTTCAAGAACACGTTCCCAAGTGTGAAGACGTCGAGTTTGTAGTGGTCGAATGGTATGTGGGTGGTCAAAAGTTCAGGCGGATCATCGTCACGTCCCCCTAGACCACTTATAATGGACGACTGACCGGGAAAAAAACGTACTGAATTGTCAAAGTCGATGATATAGTATCGTACGGGATGGTCGATTCGAGCAAGTGGGTTTAAATCTCCGTAGCCATTTGGGGTGAAACAAATCGTTCCAAAATGCCAACCTTTCGGAAGGATAGGCCTAGCGTCCATCATTATATTGGCACTAGTAAGATCCCTGCACGTAATCATAAATCGAGGGGGAGACGAAGACGCAGCGAGTGAACGTACACATGAGCAACCAAGTGGCTGTGCATGAAGGCGATTCCCTGAAAGCATCATTCACCAAACGCGTTGTATCAGAATTACCAAGAGAGCACGGACCTCGAGTACCTGTGTAACAAAGTCCACGACTTCTCCACGGGCTGCAAAATCTGGGTCGTTGAAACTTCTAAGGACGGGCATTACCATGTAGCTGATTTCGGGGATCTCTGGGTCCTTAAAGTCGTCCAATAGTGGAACGCAGTGGTTGTTGGAATCCTGGTGAGACGCCAAGTACCGTGCAATCGCAATCTCATCTGTGATTTTTTGAATCCTCTTGATACAAACGTGAAGGTTGTCGTGGATCCTCCTAGCATCCAGAACCATGGGAAGCTGAGCTTGTCAGAAGAAATGTCAAGACTTGGAAGAACATCAAATAAGAGTAATCCACTGAACTACGACTTCATGGGCATCTTCGCAATAAACCGGATTCTTCTTTGCTCCTTCTACCATCCACGATGCCGTCCAGTCGGGGTTGTAGCGTGGCCGTAGTGTATATCCTTTCTCTAGCAGAAAGTTATATCGATCGCGCCATGGCTTCTCCCATGCCTTGAGTTTGGCCGGGTAAGCAAATCTATTTACGAGCTCCCAAACTGATGGCGCAGGATTGGTGGCAGGATCTGAGGATGTCGGCAAATCGCTACTACGCGATGGAGATGTCTTGGATGGCATGCAGGGAGAAAATACGTTCTATCCGTAGGAGAACGGCGAGCGGAACTAACAAAGTTGAACATGCTTATTGGTCCCAGACGGTCCAAGTCAGAATGTTGCCTCGAGGCGCTGAGACGATCATCTGATTTGATCTGATCGCCACGAGTCCCCCTGCAGGACAAGGACATTTAAATGAGTGGTCAACGCTCGAGACTTAACCCAATTCCCGGTCTTCCATGGACCAGTCGTCGACTATCTTCGGCTACTATGTCGGAGCACTCGCTCTCCTCGGCAGCGCCGTCTCCTCGATCGTCTTCTGCCGCAACTACTTTCCAAGCGTGCAGATAAAGATTCTGCAAGCGGTGTACCAAGAAACGAAGGAGTATTACGAAGAAGTGCGAGGAGAAGGCCTTCTACCGTACTCCTACGCCGAGCAAGCTGAGGCCGATCTCAAAGAGTGCGCATCCTGATGGCCAATAACTGAAACCAAGTACCATCTGACTGTATTTTCTGGACAGACTAGAAGAGGCGACGAACAGTCTTCGCGACACCACCTACAAGTGTAGGACATCCGTTGAAGAAGTCGTTGCGGTATTCAGAGGCGTTTCGAGAACCATAGGGAAGGTCGTGATGCAGGTTAAACAGCTTCGGGCAACTCTTGTTGTAAGTAGGCTGATACTTGCTTGAGGTCGCTAGCTCATCATGTATATCAGACTGTCAGTGACGAACAGAGAAGGGCTCGCAGGCAACGGGACCCTGCCATGCAAGACGCCATTTCCGTTGCACCCACCCCCAATGACTCAGGTATGTCACCCTCTCACTTTCGCAGATCGTCGCACCGATCGAATATGCGAGCAGCCCGTGAAATTCCTACCAACGGCAATATTTCCTCATTTTTGTCAGCCATAAATGTACCGCGTCTACCAGGCATTGAAGCACAATCGGTCATAACAGGTACGCGATCTTTTGAATGCGGACACTTCAAATCCGAGACGTTACTAGGTTTCCTGTCATACAACAACAGGGTCAATGACCAGCCGTCTGTGCCAGACTCTGGTTCAGATACTGCGAGCACCGCAGAGACTCTCGTTGATAGACCTACTAGCTGTGGAAACAGTCGCCTTTTGCCATTCTTCCAGCGATGGATGCGGTCAACGGCGAACGGGAGTCCTCGTGACTTGGAAGCAGGTCCGGTTCAGGACAATAATGTGGACATTCATGCCCTCCCTGCTTGAGGCACAGCAGTGTATGTTTCGCTCCATGCACTCCTTTTCTTTTGCTTTTGTGTACTTGTAGCATCGCTCGCCTGGTGTCGTTGCATGCCTCCTGCTTGTTTATGCTGCGGACATCACCGTCCGCTCCCTGTTATCGATGCTGTGTTTTTTGACAAAGCACCTTGTTTTCGCAGTCTTCGACGCCCACACGAGATTCAGATGATTTTCTCCGCCTAAGATCATCGTGTTTCTCGCATCTTCAGCATCAGCTCCTGGCAGGCAGCCTCATGCCGAACAACTTTTTGTATGTTCTCGTTTCTTTCTGGAGTTAAGTTGTGGACACACAATCTGAAATTCCGACATGTCATCCTAGGCGCTTATATCCTCGTGTTTTCCGAGTCATATCGAAAGGTGTGCATCGTTTCGTACTTTCCATGTGTGGACGACGAATGACTACACGGCCTTCATCTCGCCAATGGAACAGTGATCTATCCCAGGCCACATCGTCTTCGCTGAAGGTCACAGCCCACCTCTACTTAGCCCACCTCTACTCAGACATTTTCAGAGAATCCGGACACTAACCTTTATGACTTAAACGAAGCGGCGATTTCTCCCTAGCTTGGGTTAAAGCTAGGCAACTGGGCTTCGCTTCGTCAAGGCGCCGTGTACGCTGCGATGTTACGTTACTCACCGGTCCAGGTTCGATCCTGGGCTAGGCGCAGAGACACGTCTCTTTGATTTTTCGTCTTGCTGCTTCTCTCCTGTCATCCCCGAGCAGCGGGTATACATGTTGTCACCAGTGCTGCTTTTTGTACTTTCTTAGATGGTAGTCCCTAATCAGCTGATTCTCCGTGTTTGGATGAATGTCCCGAAAGATATGTCGGCGAAGCACGTTAAATCCTGTTTTTGCACCAAAGACACGCGCCATTGGCAACTTATCAAGCCTCGAGGCTACTCCACTTCTACTTTTTTGGCTTGTGTCGCTGTACTGCATTCACGCGTCAATTATATAATTCTCTACGTTTGGATGAACGTCCACAGGAATGTCCCAAAATATATGTTGGTAAAGCGCGTAGTACTGTTCTGAGGCCCTGTTTTGCACCGAAGACACGAGGCATCAAGCCTCAAGGCTACCAAAGGTCCAAAGCACTGCACATCACAGGGTGGTGTAGCCGCCGTCTACACTCGCTTCTAACTCACGTCAACGGTCCGCACCACCGCCCGCATGCGACACAGCCAAAATTATATTAAAGCAACGAATTTCACAATGAGATTGAACACACCTCCCCATCATCATGGATAGCCATAAACTTATCGCTGGTTGCTACCTCTGCGGATTCACCCTCCTCCTCGCGGCCTACGCGGGACTGACTTGGCTCAGCCTCCACTTAGATCCCCCCTCCCCGGCGTTCTTTCGTTGCATTCAGGCGCTCGCGCTGTTCAACACCGTTAGCTCCCTACTCTTGCTCTTCCGAACGTGCTTGCCCGGCGCGCGGCTCTCACGTCTAGATAAGGTGCTGAAAGAGACACAGGAGGTTTACGAGAGGGTTCGTGAGGAGGATGGCCTGTTGAGCGAGGTGTGCGCGTGTAAGGTGGAGGAGGATTTGGCAACGTGGGTTCAATGCGGTCAACCCCCTCATGTTGATTGGCGACGCGATTGACGATCCCATGGCTATGTATAGGCTTGAGGATACGACTGATCGTCTGAGAGTATGTTCGTACCGATACACGAACACCGTGGAGGACGTTTTGGCGATGTTGCAGGGCCTCTCGGGGAAAATAAAGAAGGTCTCGAGGGAGGTTGATAAACTGCGAATCGATATCATTGTATGTGCATTTACTGCCAGAGCCCCCTGCTTTCGTTGTGTTGATCTTCCATAAATGAATGTAGAATGCGGAGCGGAAGAACCGAGCTCGTTTGTGTCGGAGTGAGCCCAGCAAGCGGGATGCGGGTGGGTTGTCCTCCGATTCCAACAAGTTGGACAGTATCCTCCCGCGCGTTCTGGACTGCGACATTGATCCGCTCCCAACCGTCTATAAGTGGAGCGTCCAAGGTAAGAGATCTTTTAGGGTTGTTAGTAGTAAACCATTCACATCACAGCAGGATTCCTGTCCATCTGTCTTGCGGGGTTCCGGACGGCTGCGATACCGCCTGGCGCTAGCTCAACTGAGGCCTGGACTTGGAGGAAGTTGCGCAATATACAGCGATGGAGATGGCCGCGTCTAGCTTTGGCAGCGAAGGATATACTACTTCCTGAGGATGCTGGAAAAGTGGTTGGCGGTGTTTGATTGTTCGAAGAAGCCAAAAAAAACAGTTGAAGTGTGTAAACGAGGCGTGCTCTGTATACCAGTGTCTGAATTCATCTTGACAGTTCTGTAGTCCTCAGGCCGCATGGTTGAGATCGGGTAAATCGATGATCATTTTTAAAAGCAACACTGGACATGACTACGCGATGACGAAGGCAATAGATCGACGCACCACGGGTTGCGTTTGACAGAGGGCAAGATATGAGTAAAGGAATGACGTCTAGGAAGGTAGGTATGTCAGTTTACGAACGAGTCGAAGATGATGATAGCGGGGAAAGAAAAAAGGCCCTCAGACACAAAGGTTTGTCCGTCATGCTTTAAAGTCGGACATATGCTTGTCATTTTGTTTGTTAACTCATCGTCGGGGGGAAGGGGGGATATTCACAAGCAAAGGAACATCAGCTCACCTCTTTCTATACTCGTTTAACTTTCCCTTCGCAGACTTGCCAAAGCGACGTTTCGAGTTAGCCCAATATGTGAATTTTCTGAGCGGCCAGAGGAATGCTTCAGCGGGCGGCGTGTGCAAGCATGTGGCTCATGTGTATCGTCCACGGGTAGGAACGATTTGTTCTCGAGTCGCGACGTGGATGGGAAGATACTTAGTGGTATAAACACGACCTAGAAGATAATTGTATCAGTTTCAAGACCTTGGAAACGAGTTTTTGAGACGGGAAATGGGAAAGTAGAAGAGGCTCAGTTGGTGATGCATGTTGCGAGTAAGGATCATCGAATGAACGTCACCGACTCGGAATATGGAAAAGTATCATCATCGCCGATGAAAGAATGCGAATAACTCACGTTTTAGTTCGGGAGGAGCACATTGCTGGCGTCGAGGGGATGAGAAGAAAGTAAGTGGGAAGAAAATTGGTGGGCGGGAATTACAAGCTCCGATTCAATGCGGAGGTCAGCTGTACAGTTGCTTCGTATAAAACCTGGCTCCCTCCACACGACAGCGCCGATAACGTCTCTTCAAAAATCGCTGGACAGTTATTGGTGAGCATCCTTCCTCTGTTTTCTATCCTCGTCGAATTTTTGGCGTTGTATGATGTTAAATTCAGTTCTGCTTCCGAACGAGAGCAATCAACCTCTTGTGGACAACCTTTTTTACCAAAAAACTTTCTCTGATCTCTCCTCTCGTGCATATCCTTCTTTCAGTCGTATGCTAACCCAATCTCTTTCTCAGATACGAGGTTCGCACTTGCAACGGGACTCGAGTTGCTTAGAAGACAGCTGTGAGTTAGCTTCCACTTCGTTCCTTCGCTCTTTTTCTATGGGACGAAAACAAGTTCATCCATTCTTTGACTGCTGCGCTTGCTGTTCGGACTTCGCGGTCCCTTTCATCTCGGTGGAGGCTGTGTGCGCCTGTTCCGTTTTGGGGTGGGTGTGCCGGGCCAGTCGTTCGTAACAAGGCGTGGCAGATGAAAATACCGGCTTCTCTGATTTTTCTTTGGTCTAATCGTTATATCTGAAACGTGCTGTTGCTCATGTCATTTCTTTCTAGTTGTGTACAGCCTCAGTGAGTGAGAGCATGAGGTTTGATTCTTTCGAAATAGTTTACCATGTACTTGCTGTGTTGCTGTCTCGTAATCTATCAATGTTGAATTCGAGAAATGCTACCTTCAGAGTGCTGGCAACACCAAGGCGATGTTGGCGCCACCGACGTCGGCGTCTTACGCCGTGTTTGATTTAAAAAATTCTGACGTCATCACGTGACCAACCTACGTATTGATCTGGACAAAAACGATCGACATTGACGACGTTCGCATTCTAATTCCTGGCCGCCATGGACATCGACCGGATGGCTGTCGACGCTATGCCAAATCACCAGCAAATGGCTCCTCCTGCCGCTCTAGAAGAGCCTGAAGTAGCTGCTTCAGTCGAGGCCATTGCCGCGCCAGCGCTTGTCGCCACAGAACCTCCAGTCCGGGAGGAGGATAATAAGGCCGGAGCTCCAACAGATGGAGTGATTGGCGAAGCCCATGAAATAAAGGAACTAACGGACCAAACCCCTCCAGCGGCAACCGAAGAACCTCCTGTGACTTCCGAGCCGATCTCTGAACCACCAGTTCAGCCAGCTACCACAACCATGGCCATCGACGACACACCAGCCATTGCCGGACACAGTCCAGAGAGACCACCCCCGCTCGATACTCAGAATTATAACACACCCCTTGCCCGTCCTCTTAACGTCACCGATGCACTCGGCTACCTCGACGCAGTTAAGGTGCAGTTCTCGGACCAGCCCAACGTCTACAACCGTTTTCTGGATATCATGAAGGAGTTTAAAAATGAACTGTGAGTACTACGTATCTGAATGTGGGCTCGTGGATACCTGTCTGCAGCCTCGCGTTGGAAGCATGTTCTGACCTATGATTCCAGAATTGATACCCCGGGCGTCATCAAGCGCGTATCGACTTTGTTTAATGGTCATCCATCTCTCATACAAGGATTTAACACGTTCCTTCCGGTGGGGTATCGCATCGAGTGCACCGTTGATGCCTACGATACAGGTTTCATCACCGTGACCACGCCAGACGGCTCGAAGATGCAAACCACGAATAACGGGCCAGGAAAGGGCCCCATACATTGGTCACTGACTCCAAGTGGAACTAATTTGCGCCTTCAAGAACCACCCGTTCGCTTAGACCCTGGTCTGTACATTTCTACCTCGACAGGGGCCGTGTCACTGAAATCTAGCTCCTTACGTGTTCCAACAGAACCAGCCCCGCCTCCGGCAGTGGTATCCCCCGAACCACAAACATATACTGTCACCGGCCAGGCGATTGAACCGGCTGTACAATACGTACAGAAAATCAAGCAACGTTGCGATGCCGAGACTTATCGCCAGTTCTTAGATATCCTATCGCAGTACCATTCGAAGCCCGATTCGATCGATGAGGTAATCTAATCGCTTCTCCATCATCTTTGTTGCGCGATAACGCCGCTGACCTTGTCGTTTTTGCCTTCTTACTCTCAGGAGGAGGTCTCAAAACAGATTGCCCGCCTGTTCAAGGACGCGCCTGACTTGCGCTCGGATTTCCGGATATTCATGCCAGAAAGGAGTCAGCAGAACCTCGACGATCCGTCCATCGTTGGACCGGCGGCTGACGAAAGCCGCACGAGGAACGGGACACCCTCGATGGATACCAAAGGGAAGCGAAAGCTTGACAGCGTTGTGAATGGATCGAATTTGCCGCAAAAGAGAAAGAGGAAGGTCGTTGAAAAGGAACGGGAGGTGGTCCCCGTACGCTCGACTCCCACAACAAGCAGTAAGGTGTGCTACTTCCTTTCATGTTTGTACCCCCCG
The DNA here is from genome assembly GCA_018851285.1 of Lyophyllum semitale. Lineage (NCBI taxonomy): Eukaryota > Fungi > Basidiomycota > Agaricomycetes > Agaricales > Lyophyllaceae > Lyophyllum > Lyophyllum semitale. The sequence continues at coordinate 25,585 of JABCKH010000134.1, read as the reverse complement.
CTCCACTACTGACGTCTGTATTGCCAAGGTAAAGAAGCCCAAGCATGCCATTGGTCAGGATCTAACTCCTTCATCGTACAACAAGCACATCGTTCCACCGTCCCCGCCCCGCCGACCTGCCCCACTGCCCCCACCACCCAGAATGCCGCCAGCGAACGACGACACACAGTTCTTCGACAATGTCAGGCGTGTGCTCGACAACAGGGAAACATACAACGAATTCCTCAAGGTCGTCAACCTCTTCACGCAGGACGTCATCGATACCGCGAGACTGGTCAAAGAGAGCCGCAATTTTCTGGGCGAAGGCGAGCTGATGAAACAGTTCAAGACTATCCTGGGCTGGGATGAGAGGAAGGAGAGGCAGAGCTTTGAGCTGGATATGCAGGCGCGCGACAGCTGGACGCGGCCGTCTGTTGTGGGGCTGGCGAATCGCCCGACGCATGCGGATCTCAATGTGAAGTATGGGAGTTACCGCCGCTTGCCGACTGCGGTACGTCTTCGAACTTCCCATCCTAATTCGCTTGTTGAAACATTTCTTTGTTCTATAGGAAATCAACGTTACGTGCTCTGGACGCGATGAGATGTGTCGCTCAGTGTTGAACGACGAATGGGTGTCTCACCCTACATGGTCGAGCGAGGACTCGGGCTTCGTCGCGCACAAGAAGAACATCTACGAAGAGGCACTGCATCGGAGCGAGGAGGAACGCCACGAGTACGATTTTCACATCGAGGCCATCGTCCGGACGATCACGATGCTCGAGCCCATCAACAACAAGATCGCGCAGATGAGCCAGGACGATCGAGGCGGGTTCAAGCTGAAGCCGAATCTGGGCGGGACGTGGAAGCCGATACACACGCGCGTGGTGAAGAAGATTTACGGCCGCGAGCCGGGGCTGGAGGTTATCCAGGCTATGCAGGATACACCGACGGTGGCGATCCCGGTTGTGCTGCAGCGGCTGAAGCAGAAGGAGGAGGAGTGGAAAAGGGCGCAGAGGGAGTGGAATAAGGTCTGGCGGGAGGTGGATGCACGGAATTTTACCAAGAGCCTGGACCATCAGGGGATATACTTTAAGACGGCGGATAAGAAGGCGAATACGGTCAAGGCGTTTGTGAACCAGATCGAGGCGGCGCGGGAGGAGCAAATAGCGAAGCGGGCGTCATTAATAGATCCGCTGTTTGCGAGGACGCGGCCGAGGCATCAGCTGGAGTTTGTTGTGGACGATGTGACGGTGCTGCAGGACGTGTTGAAGTTGACGTTCTCGTTTCTCGACCGGACGCAGGCGCAGATCAATTTCGTGGAACGGAAGCGGATAGAGGGCTTTCTCCGCACATTTATCCCGCTGTTCTTCATGTTGGATCCGGTGGCCTTCAATTCATGTTTTACTGTCGTGCAGGAGACGTTTGACAGCGATATGAGCGACGATCTGGGCAGTATCGCTGATGATGCTGAGGTCTCGTCGATGGCGAGTGGGAGCTCGCGGCGCAGTCGTAAAGGTGGAAATGGCATGTCGTCTGGCGGCGACCTGAGGAAGAAGCTGCTCAAGAGCGAGCAGGCCAAGTCGACGAACCGGAAAACGAGGGCTCAGGAGGCTGCTTCGCCGGTTGTTTCGCGGTTTACGTCGCCTGTGCCAGTTGAGGAAGAGACAAGAGCGGAACCGTCGGCACACAGTCGACGAGTGTCTAGAAGAAATATCTTCTTCACCAACACCACCTTTTACTCGCTTTTGCGGTTGATCGAAGTATGGGCACATTGTGTTATACCTTGACTTTCTTTGTGACTGACTGTCGGCCTTGACAGGTGCTGTACGCACGTTTGAGCCTGTTCAAGGCGATTGGCGCCAAATTGGCTGCTGCGGGTCCTTCGCGCTCAAACCCCGTTGCTGTCGAGCTTGCACTACCCCGTACAATGGACTCTACTAATCTAGGCGACCGAGGCGCCGCTGCAGAGCATTATTATGATCTGCTGCTGGAGTCTCTGGAGCGATTATTTGACAACGAGATCGAGCAACACGCCTTTGAGGACCAGATGAGGTACATGTTTGGTACCAAGGAGGGCTACAAGTCCTTTACGATCGATAAAGTCGTTGGCGCGATCATCAAGCAGGTAATGTCGCTTTCCACCTGCTGTCATGTTTCGAGTTCTGAATGTAGCGTCAGGCGCAAGCTGTGTTCGCAGATCCCAAAAGCCAGGATATCTTGGAGATCCTGAAGAAGGAGCGGTCACTCGAATCTCCGACTACGCAGGACCAGATCAACAGCAGACGAAATGCGGAGAAGGTTTTGGGGCCTGATGAGAATTTGTTCCGTATTGACTGGGTACGTGCTGTCACCAATCATCGAGACCTTGTCTCTGACTGCGTTCCAGCTCCCTGAATCACGAACGATGACTGTCCAGTTGATCGGCAAGGATGATTCGAGCTTCGACGATTCAGAGGTCTTGACTGGGAGATGGCAGTCCTACATCGAATCTTTTGTCTCGGTACGTTTTCCTTCCTTGCATATGACTCGTAATGTTTATTCAATCTTGTGTTAGGGTGACGCGACAGAGGGTGTAACACCTTCCAGAGTTAAGCTTCCGTATCTGCGGAGGTATGTTGATCTCTTTAAAATGCTATCGCTTATGCTGATGTTTTGTGACATAGGAATCTACCCCATAGCGTGCGCGATGTCCCGCCGAATGTCATCACGCAGGATGCCCTCGAAATAAAAATATGCGTCCGGACATATCGACTATTTTTCGTCTCAAAGACTGAAGCTTTCCTTTGGAAGATCTCAACAAGAGGGGAGACTAGGAAGGCCTCGGAACACCTTCAGGCCCGGGAAAAGCTTCGGCGGAGATGGTTGGAGGGCATCAGGAAGGCGGTATAGATGAGTTATGTATTTATTTCTTGTTTTTATTGTTGTATTTTTTTTGCTCGTTGCTCGCACCTCGTCAGGTGCTCGTGGAGCTTGTCTCGCTCAGTCATGAGTCAGTCACTCGGGATTTGTGATCCACTTGACCGGGGCGTTATATGACGTACAGGTTTCAGCTTTCCATTTGTCCGTCCTCATGACACCCTTCACCCCACTCTACATTGACGGCCAGCATGTGCCCTCCAGTACCAATGCGACATTTGATGTCATAAACCCGGCCTCAGGAGCAGTCGTTGGACAATCGGCGTCTGCATCCAGCGAGGATTGCAAGGCGGCAGTGGATAGTGCCGCCAGGGCGTTCAAGACTTGGGAACATACTAGCTTTGCTGAACGACGAGCTGTATTTATCAAGGCAGCGGAGCTGATCGCGACTGATGCGTATAAGAAGAAGATCATGGCGACGACGCAGGAGGAAACTGTTGCCATGGATTACTGGTGTACTTTTGACTGGACCAGTGCCAATAATACGTTGCTCACTGCTGCCGGCCTGGTAAACGACCTGGCCGGCCAGACGCTCCCTTCGGCTATACCAGGAGGGAAGCTGGAGGTCCATCGAAGGGCGATGGGCGTCGTGTACGTTGCGTTTTGTTGGTCCTTTGCACATCACTGATCAGTGCATTTGGACTTTGAAGATTGTCAATTGCGCCGTGGAACGCACCGCTTGCTCTTACTCTGCGTGCTGTTGCAATTCCGATCGTTTGCGGCAATACCGTGGTGTTCAAGTCGTCCGAGTATAGCCCCAGAAGTCAGGCCGTCGCGGTGGAGCTCTTACACGAAGCCGGCCTTCCGAAGGGCGTGCTCAACTACCTGTCGATGTCGCGGGAGGCAGCGCCGGCGCTCACAGCCGAGCTCATCGCTCACCCAAAGATTCGCAAGATCAATGTGAGGTTGCGTTGCATCGTGTTCTAATATCATCTGACTTGTCTTAGTTCACTGGCAGCAACCGAGTGGGAAGGATTATAGCCGTGGAGGCTGCGAAGCATTTGAAACCATGTGTATTGGAGCTGGGTGGGAAGGCGCCCGTGATCGTCAGTAGTTGCTCCTCCTCGTCGCTCAACTAAATTCCCGTCTAATCCGTGTTTCGGCGGATCAGGTCCTCGACGATGCCAACGTCGCGGAAGCGGCCAAAGCGATCGTATACGGGGCCATGGCGCACTCCGGGCAGGTGTGCATGTCGAGCGAGCGCGTCATCGTGCAGAAGGGTGTCGCGCCCACACTGATCCCCGCTGTACGGGAGCTCTGCAAAGCCCTCAAGGCGGGTGATCCGAAGATGGACCCGAGTGTCAAGCTGGGGGCGCTGTTCACCGAGGGCTCGGCGGAGAGCGTGGTAGCGGTGATCCGCGAGGCGGTGGACGCGGGCGCGGAGCTGCTGCAGGGGGACCTGCGGGCGGAGGGTGCTATTGTGCAGCCCCATCTGGTGGCTGGAGTCAGGCCGGGGATGAGGCTCTGGGAGCGAGAGTCGTTCGGGCCAGGTAAGGGGTGTCGTTCGGGAGAGTCATGTATTGCTTCTGATTCACTTTTTCTTTTTTAGTGGTTGCATTCGTGCTTGTGGATACGATTGATGAGGCGGTCGAGCTTGCGAATGCGTCAGAGTATTCGTTGTCGGCGGCCTTGTGGACGTCGAATATATACACGGCGAATAGTGTTGCGTCGCGCATTCGTTCAGGTAAGAGGAGCGTCCGTCCTTGTGCTGCTGAGGGGCCTCTGAACCGGTGTTCTTTTTTCTAGGGTTTGTCAACATCAACGGGTCGACCATCCACTCTGAACCGCTTGCTGGTGTAAGGGGCCTTGGGTATGGCTCGCATTCATGGCTCTTGAGGAAAACACTCACTTTGTCACTCGTCACAGTGGGGCTTCTGGGTATGGGAGGTTTGATATCGACAGCTTCACGGACCTGCGTGTAGTTGTTACGCATCCGCTGGGGGGGAAATACCCTCTAACCGGGTAGAATACTTGCTACCCGCTCTTGTATTCAGACGCAGAGGGGTAGTAACAAACTTGCTGACAACCTATTCTTCCCAAGCTGACGCCGAAAACTTTTTCATGTGTACCTTTTCACAGAAGTTATGATTAATGAACGCCTGAGCCAAGTGTCACAGCATAATACTAGTATAGTTTATTTAATCCTGGGCCGAGTCTGATTCAAGTGCTTGGGTTCAAACTCGTTCCTTGTTGGAATCACAGTTGTATGCGCGTTGTACCTCTTGCACTCCCCGCGACGCAAATAGGGGTCGGTTGACAACCGAAGCCGACCTTTAATAAGATGGCCAGAGTGTGCGATGATACTGTCCACAGCGTCGACAGTAATCTAATCACTGCGAAACCCAGCCGTGAACAAGCAGTTATTGAAGTATCGTTCGAATCACAAGGGCATACTCTAATGCCTTAATTTATTGTATTACAAAGACCCTAATGATTATTTGATCCCTCTAAATAGTGTATGAATGTAGGAGCGGGGTAGCAAGGATTCTATCCAGTGAGAGGGTATTTCCTCCCCAGTGGATGCGTAACAATTACACGCTGGTCTGTGAAGCTGTCAACATCAAACAGGCCATACCCAGAGGCGCCACTATCACCACAGAGAGCTTGTTAGTTTTCTTTCTCCCGGATTACAAAAAAAATGCGAGTCGTACCCAAGACCCCTCGTATCAGCAAGCGGTTCACCGTGGATAGTCATCCCGTTGATGTTGACAAACCCTGGAAATAGTATACATTGATAAAACGCCATACGGAAGCACATGTACCGGACGGCTTCTCTTACCTGAACGAATGCGCGACGCTACGCTACTCGCCGTGTATAGATTCGACGTCCACAAGGCCGCCGATAACGAAAATTCTGATGCGTTCGCAAGCTCGACCGCCTCGTCGATTGTGTCCACCTGCGCGATCACAACCACTGAAAACCCAGTATGTCAGAACAAGTACACGATCTCCCGAACGAAACATTACTTGCCTGGCCCGAACGTCTCCTGATGCCAGAGCTTCATCCCCGGCTTGACTCTGACCAGCACATGGGGTTGCATAATAGCACCCTCCGACTTTAGGTCCCCCTGCAGCAGCTCCGCGCCCTCACCGACCGTCTCCCGGATCATTGACACGATGTTCTTCGCCGAGCCCGCGGTGAACAACGGTCCCAGCCTGATGCTCGGATCCGTGTTTGGGTCGCCGGCCTTGAGGGCTTTGCAGAGGTCGCGGATGGCGGGGATCAGTGCGGCCCCGGCGCCCTTTTGTACAATGACGCGCTCGGTGGACATGCATACTTGCCCGGAGTTGAGCATTGACCCGGATACGATGGCTTTGGCTGCTGCCTCGATGTCGGCGTCGTCGAGGACCTGATACCGCAGGAGCAAAGTGAGAAATTCAGTTCGGGGAGGAGGAGGAATTACTGACGACTACAGGCGCCTTCCCACCCAGCTCCAATACACATGGTTTCAGATACTTTGCAGCCTCTGTGGCCAGGATCCTTCCTACTCGGTCGCTGCCAGTGAACTATGACAAGGTCAGATGATTATTAAAACACGATGCAATGCAGCCTCACATTGAGCTTGCGAATCTTAGGGTGAGCGATGAGCTCAGCTGTGAGCGCCGGCGCCGCCTCCCGTGACAAAGACACAAAGTTGAGCACGCCCTTTGGAAGACCGGCTTCGTAGAAGAGCTCCACTGCGATCGCTTGAACTCGCGGACTGTACTCGGACGACTTGAGCACTACGGTGTTGCCACAGATGATCGGAACGGCGATAGCACGCAGAGTAAGAGTAAACGGGGCGTTCCATGGCGCGATCGACAATCTTCAGGACCGAATTCCAAGTCAGCATCGAGAATATATATAAATATAAAAGAAATGCAACGCACATGACGCCCATCGCCCTTCGCTGGATCTCCACCTTGCCTCCTGGGATAGCCGAAGGCATCGACTGGCCGACCAGCTCGTTTACCATGCCGGCAGCGGTGAGTAACCTACTACTGGCGATGGCCCAGTTGTGAATGCCCCAGTACTCCAACGCACCAGTCTCGGCCTGCATCGCCTCCATGACTTTCTTCTTGTAAACGTCGGTTTCGACGAGCTCTGCAGCCTTGATGAATATAGCGCGTCGTTCTGCGAAGCTAGTATGCTCCCAAGTCTCGAAGGCCTTAGCAGCGCTGTCCACTGCGGCCTTGCAATCCTCGCTAGATGCAGACGCAGAGATACCGCCGACTTCTCCGGAGAGGGGGTTTATGACATTGAATGTCGCGTTGGTACTGGAGGGAACTTGCTGGCCGTCGATGTAGAGCGGGGTGAAGTGTGCCATGAGGACTGAGAGATGACCTATAGTTGAAGCTTCTCATGTTACTTATATGTGAACCAGCGTCGGGAAATTGGCCGAGGCTTCAAGCTTCAAGACGCCAAAAGGTTCACCAGTGTTTGAGGTGCAATAGATGACACATATAGCATGACAAGGGCATCTGCGAGTGGTGGTGGACGCCGGCGTAAGCAAGAAGCATCACCACTGGAAGACGGACTTGCTCCGAGCAAGAGAAGCCGAGCATCCCAGCTGGCCGAACGGATAGGCCTGGGCCCGCGACCCATCGGAGGCGGTACTATCATGCGTGGACAAAAATGGATGACGCGTTGATGCGCGCACTTGCACGTGACATGTGCAGCCAAATGACCAACTGTCCGACTCGTCCGTTGAACGTCCTGATCGCGACTGGAAGCTTTCCAAAGTCTTTTTACGAGTTCTGAACTTCACGTAAGGGCTCGTTTGTATTCTTCAGGCATGCAGGCAATTTTAAATCACCTCGTCATTTTCGATCATTTGTCTGGCAATTATCCTTCTGTATTGCTGTTAACGAGTGCTTAACTTTTGAGTCGTCTGAATATGTGGAAAGTGCAGAGGAAATCAGAGGCGCGCTCACCTTAGACACCGCTCATGTTGTTGTCGATATGATTGAATGATAAGGACGTTTCACGGCCCTCCAATTGAAACATGTCGTCTGGCTCCTCTACAATCGGATCGTCGACCTTTGCTGACCAAGTACTTGGTATGGAACTGCAGGAAGCAACACAATACTGGTCGATGCAAGGCGCGGGTCATCGGCGGGTGCGTGAGCTGACAGCAATGCCATTACAAGGAAAGTCGGGTGTTCAGGCCCGGGTTGTCCAACCTTGATCAGCGACCCATCGTTTCCGATTGCAGGTGCGCCTGTCTCCTGCGGCTCTCTCGCATCATCGCTGAGGTTTGGACTAGCATCACTATCTGCCGCCGCCGTCAGCGACCCATCATCATCAACCCTTGTCTTCCATGCTTCAATGTTCGCATCGTTGTCAATGATAGTTCGAAGAATGCCGAAGTGTGTTTCGTTCAGGTCGGTTCCTAGCAGAATAATAAAGCAAGAACCCATTAGAATTGTCAACCTTGGATTTGGCGACACAGAAGTAGATGTTTTTAATCATGATCATGATGTTGACGTAGAGCTGAGGTCGGCATCAGTCGAGTACCCATTTTTTTCCTTCGTGAAAAGTGCCATCAAAAGATGAACAGCACTGACGTGCGATATACGAGTGCGCTGGAATGTCTGAAAAGACTTGGTCGTCAGTGGTTATACTAGAACTAGATCACACCAAACACAACTAACAAGTTATTTACGACCCACAGCATCACGCCCAGATAGTACATCGTTTTCACGAAGGGAATGAAGAAAATGATAGAGGCGAGCTGGGCGCACACACTTCATGTCAGTGATAGGGTAGATATCCTGTGATGCCGACTCACCGTATTGACAAAGAATCAATGCTTGGCGATTGTCGGAGCGTCAAAGAAGAACACTGCACCTGCTTCTCCTTGTCTTAAGAAGTCGCCTGTAGAGGAAGTAAGCTGCAGGGAGCAGCCAGATCTCTAGGAGGAGGTCATATATATGCAAGTTTGATCTTCCTTGTTATTGGGATTTGGCATTGGGATAAGAGTTCAACAAGTAGTCGGCACAGGTAGCATCGACTTTGACTCTGCTTGAAAGGAGATGACCGGGTGGAGTGATTTCAAGTTGAACGCTGTGAACCAGGGATCCCTTGAGACGTAGTGAAAGATTATGGAGACACTTAAATACATGTTTGTAGTCCTTATCAGTGGTGGGATCGTCATCTCTCACTTCTAGGTTGAGAAGAGGAAGGGGCGAGGTGAAAGGCTGTGTTTGAAAGTGAGAGCGCGGGATGGGACGCGATACTGACAGTCCTCACTAGTTTGGTCTTCTTGCTAGCGCGATATGCAGTATCAACCAACGTTGTATCTTCGGCACAAGTTGCGCGTTTCGCGCTTGCAAGACCCCGACACTAGCACTGGGCGCGCGCTGTAGAGGCGCATTTGAAAAAATTGCACCAGTTAAAATTTGTATAGTCACGTGGTCGTGTGGATGTGCTAATTTTATTCTATTCCATTCATGTACGTCTTGGTCATGCAATATGTGTCATCTTTCATCAGAACTTAGTGAACTGCAGGGACGCGAGCCCAATTGCAAGTCTCTCGCAGTCACATCGCATCCTCATCCTGGTCATTTACGTTGATATGTTCCCGTTATGATCGGGTAATATATCACCTGGTGTCCGACGCTGGGTTCGAGCCTACCCGTATATCATGAGTAGTAGATTCCAGCCTCTGAGTTCTCCGTTATCTCAGTCCTCATGGCACACTTCACCTCGCTCTACATCGACGGCCAGTATGTGCCCTCCAGCACCAACGCGACATTTGATGTCATAAACCCGACCTCAGGAGCAGTCGTTGGACAATCGGCGTCTGCATCCAGCGAGGATTGCAAGGCCGCAGTGGATAGTGCCGCCAGGGCCTTCGAGACTTGGGAACATACCAACTTTGCTGAACGACGCGCTATATTCATTAGAGCTGCAGAACTGGTTGCAACGGATGCTTACAAGAAGAAAGTCGTCGAGGCAATGCAGGAGGAGACTGGTGCGATGGAGTACTGGGGTTTTTCCAACTGGGTCACTGCTAGTAGTAGGTTGCTCACTACCGCCGGCATGGTAAACGAACTGGTCGGCCAGTCGATGCCTTCCGCTATCCCAGGAGGGAAGGTGGAGATCCATCGAAGGGCGATGGGCGTCATGTGCGTTGCATTTCTTTTTATACGTGTATATTTTATGCTGACTAGGACATCGGTCCTGAAGATTGTCGATTGCGCCGTGGAACGCGCCGTTTGCGCTCACTCTCCGCAGTGTCGCGATTCCGATTATTTGTGGCAATACCGTGGTGCTCAAGTCATCCGAGTACAGCCCGCGAAGCCAAGCTGTCGCGGTGGAGCTCTTCCACGAAGCCGGCCTTCCGAAGGGCGTGCTCAACTACCTATCATCGTCGCGGGAGGCCGCGCCGGCGGTCACAGCCGAGCTCATCGCTCACCCCAAGATTCGCAAGATCAATGTGAGGGTTGCATTGTATCGTATTTTGATATCATCTGACCTTGTCTTAGTTCACTGGCAGCGACCGAGTGGGAAAGATCATCGCTACAGAGGCTGCGAAGCATCTCAAGCCGTGTGTCCTGGAGCTCGGTGGGAAGGCGCCTGTGATCGTTAGTTGCCCTCCTCCTTCCTCCCCCACCCACGCTCACTCGTGTACCAGGTCCTCGACGACGCCGACGTCGCTGAAGCGGCCAAAGCGATCGTTATGGGCTCGCTGGCCAACTCCGGCCAGGTGTGCATGTCGAGCGAGCGCATCATCGTGCAGAAGGGCATCGCGCCTAAACTGATCCCGGCCGTCCGCGAGCTCTCCAAATCCCTCAAGGCGGGTGATCCGAAGTCGGATCCTGCCATGAAGCTGGGGCCGCTGTTCACGGAGGGCTCGGCGAAAAATGCTGTGGCGTTGTTCCGCGATGCGGTGGAGGCGGGCGCGGAGCTGCTGCAGGGGGACCTCAAGGCGGAGGGTGCTGTTGTGCAGCCCCACGTGTTGGTTGGAGTGAAGCCGGGGATGAGGCTCTGGCATCAGGAGTCGTTTGGGCCAGGTAAGCAACGTTTGTTTCGAGAGATCTAGAGCGTGTATTTGTTCTGATTTACTTTTCCTTTTTTCCCAGTGATTGCATTCGCGCAGGTGGACACCATCGACGAGGCGGTTGAGCTTGCGAACGATTCAGAGTTTACGTTGACGGCGGCCTTGTGGACGTCGAATTTGTACTTGGCGAATAGTGTCGCGTCGCGCATTCGTGCAGGTAAGAGGATCGTCTGCCGTTGTACTTCCGTATGGTGTTTGATGTGAATTTCCAGGGTTTGTCAACATCAACGGGTTGACCATCCATGGTGAACCGCTTGCCGATGCAAGGGGTCTTGGGTACGCCTCGCATTCTCTTGTAATCTGGAGGAATAAACTAACAACTCCTTGTGTAATAGTGGCGCCGCTGGGTATGGCCGGTTTGATGTTGACGCCTTCACAGACCAGCGTGTGGTGGTTACGCATCCTCTGGGGAGGAAATATCCTCTCACTGGGTAGGCGTACTGCGAGTGTTCATGGCCGATCGGAGAATCCTTGCTGTCCGGTCTTGTATTGAGAGAGAATGTTTGTGTTACTTTAACTTAATGTAATGTCACAATATACTATCACAACGGCTTCATGAGGGGAATCATTCGAGTAGCTTCGTGCAGCCTAGACTCGAACCCAGTCGCCTTGTCAGTAAATCTAAGAGAGATGATGCGATGGTGAATCGGAAAAATGGGATGGGCTATTTTTAGCATGTGTAGGTACTATCCTTAAATGCCCGAATAAACAAAAAAGTGGGCCTAACTGGGAATTGAACCCAGGACCACCTCCAAGCGCGATCTATGTTACGCGGGAATCGGTAAATCCCGAAGGAGGTATCATGCTACTAGACCATTAGGCCGATGGAAGGTAGAGTCAAACTAAGCTCCTCAGCATACTCTGCTTCGAACCATTGATGCTGAACAAATCCGAGTCCATAGTAAATGGGACATAAATGCTCTAAGAATCTATAGCCGTCAAATCAATAACTCTCAACCCTCGTGACCGACGCGGACTATCGTCCTCTCCAAAGTCGGCAAAGAGCCAGTTGAGGGTGGCGGCGAGCCGGATGCCCGCCTGCGCAAGCAGCTTCTCGATGATCAGTCGCTCGCTGATCACGCCTGCGTACTCCGGGGTATCGAGCTGCAGAAGAGGGCCGTTCGGAGCATAATCTTCGCCGAATGCCTCGTCGTTCATAATAATGCGCGAGGTGTTCTTGTACGGGGGCTCGTCGAGCTCCTTCGGCCACACGATCTCGCAGTTGAGGGCGTGGATCGGCTCAGCCCAGTAGTACGGGCAGAGGACGTCGTCGTCTGTTTCGTCAGCGATGGAGGCGCCGCTGATGATGCGGCTGAGGGTTAAGATGACTGTCTGCCAGAGGCCGTAGGTTGGTGCTGCGACGGAGGGTGGGGAGGGGCAGGACACCCAGGTGGGGATGTCGTCTTTCCATTTGGAGAGGACGCCTTCCCACATGATGCGCCGGACGTAGGAGTCGTAGATGGTGCCGCGGAGGGAGTGTTCGATTTTGCGGGAGGGGAGGGGGCGGGAGTAGTTTGATGGGGTTTCACGGATGGCTTTAGCGATGAGGAGGCCGTCCCAGAGTGAATGCAGGTCTGGTGGGGCCACCAATGAGGGTGAATGGAATAAGGTTGGGTAGGAACTTACTGGTCACTCGGCCCCCGAATCGCACTTTATTGGAGTTCCCGCCTCGGTCCCGGCCGGTAAGGTGCAGGGGCATGTGCAGGTCACCCAGGAAGTGGACGAGGAACTTTACGGCCTCGTTCGCTGAGCCGTATGAGGCGGAACGGTCAGTGACGTAGTCCTCGAGGATGTCGGTGACGTTCCGCACGGCACCCAGGACGTTGTGCTGCTTTGTTCCCGCCCAGCCGCGCTTCCCGGGGAAGATGCATGTCTCGGATGGGTAGTCGCCCAAGGCACCTACGTAGTGCAGAGGGGCAGACCACCGCATATTGTAGCGGACCTTGTCGGCCCAGGCGGCGATGGGGGCGAGGTGGCATGGGGGTGCGGTGGGGTCGGAGGAGGTGAAATTGAGGATGTCGCAGAGGACGGGGAAGACGGTCGGGTGGAGGTGGATCTGGGCTATGGTAGCTACTATTTCGTGGCCTGTGAGAAGGTGTGTTAGTAAAGTAGTTCAGGATATGAATGAGGAGTGGCACCTGCTGCACCCCATGCGAGGACACTGGGCAAATTGACACCGGCTGCGAAGAGCAGGGCGACATGAGGGGAGCGCATAATTGTGATGTTGAAATACAAAGACGTTAGGCCTTTGCTTTATATAGTCGAGTTATAAGGCGGCGCCTCACTTGCCGCGATAAGCACAAAAGGGAAGAATGGTCACGTTGTCACGCGTTTCTAGGGACGCGTCGACAATTAGCTTGCACGTGCCCCTGCCGCCATTGACTCGAACGCTCCTGCATCCATTGTTGTGCGCTGTCGTGCCTGGAGTCGGTGTATACTTGGAGTCATTATATTCAATATTCTCATAACTCTACATCCGTAGATATACCACCTATTCTCTGACGGTGCTCAGCACCTCCAACACATGTCTCGAACTCGGCCTTCTATCTGCTTCCTCCTCGAGACACGACTCTACCAGATCTCGGTACCACTGTGGGGTGGAGCCCTGCCCGTCACTCCACACTAGACTGGGTACTGCGGGTATATCCTCCCTGTGAAAGTGCGCAATCTCCTCCGCGATCTGCCATAAAACAAGCCCAAGAGCGAATACATCTCTTGCTTCGGTCAACGGAAGTTTCTCCGCCTCCCCCGATAAATCCAATTCTGGTGGCACGTATTGATGCGTGTATCCCTCCTGAGGCGAGACATCAATCAACTGTAAATGCCCATCTCGGCCAAGGAGGATGTTATCCAACTTGATGTCACCGCTGTAGGTGCCGTTATCGTGAAGAGCAACAATGCCACTCGTGGCTTCGATCGACCATGTATGCTTTAAAGCCCAGCCGAGTATCTGAGTCGGAACCAAGGATTTGTCCGCAATGGGCTCGTGGTTAACTTTCGCCTCTGCGGAAGTGGCTTGTGATGCTTTGGTACCCAATACCAAAGGCTCAGATTCAGGCTCCATCTCATCCGGGTCTCTATCACCCGATGGGTCGGCCAACACGTCTCTCAGTGTTCCTGCAGGCAAGAAAGGAGTGAGGTAGTCACGGAAGCGCGAGTGCGAGATGTCGGTCACAAGGAAGGCTGGCTTAATGATGTATGGAGATTGAATACCATCAAGGTGCTCCACTTCAGAAAGGAGGAAGTCCAGCGGCTCGTGCACCGAGGGTATTTCATAACGTTTGAACACGTACCACACATTGTCAGAATCACCCAATATGGTGACAAGGTCCACAACGTTATGGAACATCTGTGTGGGGGATCTTCGAAGTAGAGAGATTGAAACTCGGGGGATAGATAGCTTATCGGGAATGAGTGGGTACGGTATATCGTTGAGGTCATCGCCAGGCATGATTACAGGTGATCCATTGACGGTCTTGAGAATGAGATTGTTGATAGGCAGTAACTTATCAATGCTGGGGAGAACCTATGGACCGTGCGTGGGTGATAAGTCGATAGCAAAACGATATGGTAGAGGGAGTGCGACGTACCTTGTCTTCCATGGTCATCATATCTAGAGTGTCTAGTAAATTCAAGGCCTCATTCTCCACACAGTCAGGTTCATCGACGTTGCGAACATAACTGACGATGATAACAAAGCCAGTGTCATAACGCTTGTTATCGGCTTGATATAAGAAAGTACAGGAGCCTTAGAGAGGTTCTTCGGTGTCGCCATCGCAAGTAGAATTGAGTGGCCTCCAGACTTCATTTGTCAAAGGCGGGCCTATCCTGCGCGGCCTTGTGGGATTGCCCAATGCTGAAAATATGCTTGGCTATGAGATGATCGCACACAAGAGGGTAACAGGACTCATACCAATCGGGGTGATAGGTTCCTCGCGTGTTGACATTAGGGAGAAGTCTTGAGAAACTCAAGTGGGTATCCATTTCGTCGTCTTACTTATGAAAGCCAATGTTAAACCTGAGATGTCCAGTCTTGTCGAGAAATGTCGATAACAATAAGCACAGATCGGAATTGGCATCCTTAAATTATTTAAATTACCACGTGGCTGTATGGCAGCCTGAGGATTCCATTCTAGGAGCGCCTCAGCCTTTTGCCGATGGGCCTCAAGACTCCGCTTCTGTACATTTGAATCCAATTTGAAATTTGAATCCACCGGTGCGACAACAGCGAGGGTTTTGTGGTAGAATTGGTTTCAAGGACTTTCACAATAAAAGTGAAGATGTTGGGAAGTATATACTATCTACTGGGTTATACCATTATGATCACGCCCTACTCATTGGTGCTCAGTACTTCCAGTACATGTCTCGCACTCGGTCTTCTATCTGCATCCTCTACGAGACACGACTCTACTAGATCTCGGTACCACTGTGGAGTGGAGCCGTGCCCATCACTCCACACCAGACTGGGTACTGCAGGTATATCCTCTCTGTAAAAGTGCGCAATCTCCTCCGCGATCTGCCATAAAACGAGACCAAGAGCAAATACATCTCTTGCTTCGGTCAACGGAAGCTCATCCGCTACCCCCGAGAAATCCAATTCTGGTGATACGTATTGCTCCGTGTATCCCTCCTGAGGTACGACATCAATCAGCTGTAAATGCCCATCTCGGCCAAGAAGGATATTATCCAACTTGATGTCGCCGCTGTAGGTGCCGCTGTCATGAAGAGCAACAATACCGCTCGTGGCTTCAATCGACCACGTATGCTTTAAAGACCAGCTGAGTATCCGAGTCGGGATCAAGGATTTGTCCGCAACAGGCTCGTCGCCGACCTTCATCTCTGCGAAAGAGGCTTGTGATGCTTCGGTACCTAATACCAAAGGCTCAGGATCCATCTCTTCCGGGTTTCTATCACCCGATGGGTCGGCCAACACGTCTCTCAGTGTTCCCGCGGGCAGGAAAGGAGTGAGGTATCCACGAAAGCGCGAGTGCGAGATGTCGGTCACAAGGAAGGCTGGCTTAATAATGTATGGAGATTGAATACCGTCAAGGTGCTCCACTTCAGAAAGGAGAAAGTCCAGCGGTTCGCGCACCCAGGGTATCTTATAACGTTTGAACGCGCACCACACATTGTCAGGATCACCCGAAATGGTGACGAGGTCCACAACGTGATGGAAGATCTGCGTGGGGGGTTTTCGAAGTAGAGAGATTGAAACCCGAGGAATAGACAGTTTTTCGGGAATGAGTGAGTACGGTATATTGTTGAGGTCATTGCCAGGCGTGATTACAGGTGATCCATTGATGGTCTTGAGATTGAGATTGTTGACGGGCAGTAACTTATCAATGCTGGGGAGAACCTATGGACCGTGCGTGGGTGATAAGTCGATAGCAAAACGATATGGTAGAGGGAGTGCGACGTACCTTGTCTTCCATGGTCATCATATCTAGAGTGTCTAGTAAATTCAAGGCCTCATTCTCCACACAGTCAGGTTCATTGTCGTTGCGAACATAACAGACGATAAGGAGAAAGCCAGTGTCATAACGCTCGTCATCGGCTTGGTATAAAAAAGTAGAGGAGCCGAAACGAGCGTCTCCGTCGCCGGAATCGCAGCTAAAACCAAGTTCATCCCAGACTTCATTTGGGAAAGGCGGATCGAGCCTGCGCGGCCTTGCGGGATTTCCCAACGCTGAAAATATGCTTGGCTGGGAGACGATCACACACAAGAGGGCAAAAGACCTGACATAACAATCGCAATGATAGATTCCTCGCGTGTTGACATTAGCGATGAATGGGGCGCCAGAAATAAAGAAGTCTTGAGAAACTCAAGTGGGCATGCATCTTCATCGTCTTCAAGTTATAAGAGATAGCCACGTGGTGAACACTGAATTATGGCTTGTTTTCGGACTCATCTCAGGTTTCTGATGCGTTGGCTTTCATGCAACCTGTCATTATGGACAATTATGGGTGATTGTGGGCGCTGGTCGGTATGCCCATTTTAGCCGGCTTTATTGTTCTTGTTCTTCCTAGAGCTGTGGGCGTCCGCTTCGCCTAAGTATCCCTGCATTAGCCTGCATTCCAATCTACACGCCTGGCTCTAACTCACACTGTTATCACGATCACATGTTGATGGTAGATCAGAAGACACATTGTAAGTGTTTCCCTCTACTATGTCGCGTTACGCATCAGACGAACTTGGCCATGTCAATACTTTGAAAGAGAGTGTGGTGATTGTATTTGTCGTTCCACTTCTTCCATATCTCTACAGCGTGTAACGCAAATCGAGCCTGCAATGCTCCAATTAGAATAGAGGAGACTACCAATACGACACATACCTGAACTGCAGCGTACATTATCGTTGTCGGTGTTACTTTGACTAGGTTATAAATGTGGGGGAAGGCTTCGTCGTGTTTTGACGATCAGCAATGGCACAAAATGGGCCCGTGAATATATGGCGGTAGACCTAGAGAAGGAAGGAAGCGAGGTAAATAAGATAAAACGTAGGAACACTTATCCGGACAAGATAATACCCCCGCAGTAACCCGACACATCCTCAGGACCTCAGTTTCAAGTGGTGTCATAGAGAAATGTTAGCCAATCCTTGGCGACGATCTCATATCCATTTTTGCCTTCGCTCGCGCTGTTTATGAAGGCTCTGTGTATTACGAGATTATTGACAGAAACGAACAGAAAAGGCTATCTAACGTGTTGAGTTTGTGTTTCGAATGTTACTTACCTCTTTGTGTCGTTCTTATTGACACAACAAGTCCATTCTTAAGGCTGTCGATATGCGTGCGATGAGCGATCTAAACGGACAGCCTCGGGTGTGGTTGTAGTAGAGCAATGACTTCAATGCTTTGAGCCTTTGACCAGGCATTCCGCGCGATCACATGCAAATCACATGATCAGACGCGCGTCAAACTTCCCGAATCCCGACTCAGTCACTCGGAGGACCCGACTTCAAGTCGATTGACTTCAACGTCCATAGCACTTATACCTTTCACCTTCACTTTCCGCGCTGCCATAGAAAATTCAAAGAAGAGGCTGGTTGTTCCACCCACTAACACTACTGGCAACTGCAAGAATCTGAACGATCACCAGTAGGCGTTGGTATATATATTAGAATTTGGTATCGAGAGATATACAATATGAAGAATAATTTCCAGTAACTGTTAAGTAAGATTTAATGCGCGAGATGTATGGATCCATTAGTACACAAATGTCGCATGACTCGCACTCTCCTGATGGGAGGTGTTGAGGGGAACCTGTACATCGTGTGTGTTAATCTCTTGAGAACAGAAGTTATCAATTGGAAGGAATCTTACTCCTAATCATCTGGTGTGCGCTGGAAAAAGCATGCTTCCGTGGCGCCGATTGCATTTAGGCAATCCGCAAAACTTGCCCGACTTATATGTCACAGTTTTGGCACGAAACTCACGCCCGCACATCTTCAGGTTCCCAGTGAAGCGGCTTTTCGTGGCGAACTCGCAGTGTTTGACAACGTGGGTGCTGAGGCCGCATAGGTGGGTGAAGCGTATAGTGCCACACATGCTTCCGAGAGCAACTGGCGGGTCAGCCAATGATGGTACTCGAGGGTGCGCCGAAGTCTTACAATTATGATGGTTCTGGTTTCTGGGATAGGTCTATGGCGAGGGCCTTGCTTGAAGGTGAGAAGGATGTGATGGAGAACATCCTTTGAGCTCTCCAAAGTCTTTTATATATCTCTGGTGGTAGCTACCGAGAGGGATAGATCACATTGAGAAAACAAGCTGACTTGGGGATCCTCCCACACCGTTACACATACAACACAATTCAGATTCGCGAGGGGAAAAGTGGGCAACACCAAGTTCGGAGATACAGCTCAAGAGACACAGCAATCCTGTCGCAACTTAGCGCCACTGACAGCACAAGGAATTTTGCATCGAGTAGAGATATCGTCCGATAAAACAAACAATAAATTCCACTTGGGAACAACGTGTCTCGTCAGAGGAGGTCAGGGTAGACTAGCTGATACTGGAATGAAGGAAGCGCGGAGATATATGTAGTCGCCGTCGCCAGGGTGCGTGCCCACAACTTGTCAAGGACAGCCAGAGCCTGGACAAATCTGATTCTCTGAACTCAAAACTTCAAGAGTTCATAAGATCAGTCGGCACTGGCAGGAGCATTGAAGCATCAATTTCTTGAGGAGGGGCGAACTACACGGCCAAGAAGTTTGTATGATGTCAATGCGTAACGCGACATAGTAGAGGGAAACACTTACATTGACAATGTGTCTCCAAGTTCAAGTTTGATCTACCATCAACATGTGATCACAAGAGTGTGGAATGGAGTTAGAGTCAGAAAACAATGGTTAATACGGGCGTGTAGTTTGGAATGCAGGCATTGCAGGGATACTTAGGCGAGGAAGCGGACGCCCACATTGCGCCCTTGTTGCGCCCACAACTCTAGGAAGAACAATCGGAACAACAAAAGCCAGCCAAATTGGGCATACCGACCAGCGCCCACAATCACCCACAATTGACCATAATGACAAGTTGAAGATGGATAGAAGCCAACGCATCAGAAACCTGAGTATCCGAAAACAAGCCTTCTTGTCGCGAGAACAATGGCTCAGATATTAATTTTCAAGATCCACGTGACTATCTCTTTATAACTTGAACTTGACGATGAAGATGCATGGCCCACTTGAGTTTCTCAAGACTTGTCCCTCATGTCAACACGCGAGGAACCTATTACTGCGATTGGTATGTCAGGTCCCATGTTCTCTTGTGTACGATTGTCTCAGATATTTTCAGTGTTGGGAAACCCCACAAGGCCGCGCAGGCTCGACCCGCCTTTCCCAAATGAAGTCTGGACGGAACTCGGTTTTAGTTACGATGGCGGCGACGGGGACGCTTGCTTCGGCTCCTCTACTTTCTCATACCAAGCCGATGACGAGCGTTATGATACTGGCTTTATCATTATCGTCCGTTATGATCGCAACGACGATGAACCTGACTGTGTGGAGAATGAAGCCTTGAATGAGCCAAACGCTCTAGATCTGATGACCATGCAAGACAAGGTGCGTCGCACGGTACCATGTCGTTTCGCTGCCGACTTATCACCCAGGCACGGCCCATAGGTTCTCCCCAGCATCGACAAGTTACTGCCTGTCAACAATCTCATTCTCAAGACCGTCAATGGATCACCTGTAATCACGTCTAACGAGGACCTCAACGATATACCGTACCCGCTCATTCCCGAAAAACTATCTATTCCCCGCGTTTCAATCTCTCTACTTCGAAAATGCCCCAGGCAGATCTTCCATAACGTTGTGGACATCGTCACTATATCGGGTGATCCTGACAACGTGTGGTACGCGTTCAAACGTTACATGATACCCTGGGCGCACGAACCGCTGGACTTCCTCCTTTCTGAAGTGGAGCACCTTGACGGTATACAAACTCCATACGTTATTAAGCCAGCCTTCCTTGTGACCGACATCTCGCACTCGCGCTTCCGTGGATACCTCACTCCTTTCTTGCCCGGGGGAACACTGAGAGACGTGTTGACCGACCCATCGGGTGATAGAGACCCGGAAGAGATGGATCCTGAGCCTTTGGTATTGGGTACCAAGGCATCACAAGCATCTTCCGCAGAGGCGACTCAGGTCAGCGACGAGCCTGTTGCGGACAAATCCTTGGTCCCGACTCGGATACTCGGCTGGGCTTTAAAGCATACATGGTCGATCGAAGCCACGAGTGGCATTGTTGCTCTTCATGATAACGGCACCTACAGCGGCGACATCAAGTTGGATAACATCCTTCTTGGCCGAGATGGGCATTTACAGTTGATTGATGTCGCGCCTCAGCAGGGATATACGGAGCAATACGTGCCACCAGAATTAGATTTATCGGGGGTGGCAGATGAGCTTCCGTTAACCGAAGCAAGAGATGTGTTCGCTCTTGGTCTTGTTTTATGGCAGATCGCGGAGGAGATTGCACACTTTCACAGGGAGGATATACCTGCAGTACCAAGTCTAGTGTGGGGTGAAGGGCAGGGCTCTACCCTTCAGTGGTACCGAGATTTGGTAGAGTCATGTCTCGAGGATGCAGATCGAAGGCCAAGCGCGAGACATGTACTGGAAGTACTATGCACCAAGAATGGGGCATGGTCATAATAGTATACATAGGTGGTATATCGTCGTCGTTCGGGATGTACCAGTACGGGAACATTGGAACATTGAGTAGGATCTTTTTGAGTTGTATGCTGAACGCTGTGCAACGTCCTCTGTATCTATATTTCCACGAATGCGAGTCCAAGCGGGTGGATTTTTTCAAGAAGCCATTATCGATAGCAGCGGCCGCTGATCCCGCCGCTGCGCGACGTCACATTCGGCGGTCTCCTCTTACCAAGGAAGGAGATTGTCGAGAACCCACGTACGGTACTCGTTCAAGCCAGTCCCGCTCCCCGAACAACCACAGCAGCGCTTTGATGATACATAAGAAATTTGTGGCAGCAGCTGGTCAACAAAACTCGGCTTGAGACGGCGGAGGACGGCGGCAAACGGTGTTGAAAGCGGCAATGGATGGATGCTCAAAGAACGGTCACGTTGTCACGCTTCGCGTCGTGGTCTCACCGGCCCGATCTCGGGTCAAACATCATTGTAACGGCCATTCACTCCACTACACGACGACTACAGGAGAATAACTATCAGAGCTAAGCGAGCTAAGCGCGACACTCACGTACTACCGAACGACTCTTCTTCAATAAAGAGGTACTGTTGTGATTCCAGCTACGTTGGCAATACGTTGGCTAGGTGGCTAAGTGGACCCAACTCGATCCTATTTCAATTTATTCCCTCAGCCCTCATTGTACCCTCCTGCCTCTGAAATGGAGCATCCAGGAGACACAGATTCCGAACGTGCTTCCCGTTTAGCTACGATGGCCGCATCTATCGATAACCGTATGAATCGCGCGGCGGCCAAATATATATTGAAAACCAATGACTTGGAGAATGACGAAACTCTGATCGACTCCCTAGATATGATTATGGGGTTGCTTCTTGCGCGAGTTGCCTCCAACAAGGACCTTGCGGACAAATTGAACTTGAAGGACATGGAAACACTGCGTCTTTTGAGGCTAGACGAGAAAAAGACCTTATGGGAAGCTACTCAAGCAGCCTTTTCGGAACAGAAATGGAGCGGTGTATACAGACATCGTGCGTGCCCTCTGATTTTTGAGACATCGATCCGACCAAATTGACATCAAAACCGCTCAGCCTTGCTCCAGAAAGACTCTCCAGCGCCACGTATGTCTAGACGTCCTTTCAATGAAACAGCAACTTACATGTAGGGTCTCAGCCAATACGGATATACGTCCGATTACAATGTCGCGGGTCAAGGTGGATGGTATGTAGCTTCTCACTAGTTATAATTAATTGTCGTGCAATTGATTTTCCCCAGCGACAGTGGACTCTTGGGGCTGTGAGTATGTAGGCGACGCGGTTGAAGCCCTCCTTGAACACATCCTTGAATACCGTACAACATCCATCACCGTCTCGGACCAGCACCGAAAACCCACGTTTGGGAATTTCCTCACCATTGTCCAATCGTCCGGTATGGGCAAATCGCGCATGATGGACGAACTTAGTAAGAAGTACTTTGTCATTCCTATGAATTTGCGCGAGGATGGGACGCGGGGTAAGCTGGTACTCAATCACGGCTCTTGGTTTCCTTTATAATCTCGTCACCCCCAGGGTTTCCACCGCCCGACGGCGAACTACGGAACTTCATTCTCAAACGCAGTGCTAACCTGGATCACCTTTTTCCTGTTCTCCTAATGGCTCTCTTTAAGGAGGCGCTGAAATTTGTGGAGTCTCTTGGACGTGGCATCTACTTTCAGAGAATATATGCAAGAAGGTCAAACAGTGGACAGATCCGGCGCACAACGGCGGGATTTTTTCACTCAAGTGGTCAAGCTTGCCCAGGTATAGTCTAAATCGGCAGTTTATCGTCGGAAATGACCTTCTGATTTGTATGAAGACCTTCCTTAATAAGAACCACCAAGTTGATGACGGCCTACCCCTTGAACAACTAGGCCTTCTCACCGATGCCCTGAAGAAGAGACTGTCCAATACGGATGCACCGCTGGTCTTTATGGAATTCGACGAATGTCACGTCTTGACCAACCCCCTGCCTTCAGAGCCTGGTACCGTCGATTCCTTGTATGTGCGCTTGCGATGCCTGCTGGTGGCCCTCAAAAGGAAGGATCTCTTTACTTGTTTCCTATCGACAACTGGCAAAATACCTCAATATACCCCCCCCCAACCGAGTCAATCCTTCTCTTCGCATCAAAAGTGGCGAATATGTGTTGATTCCTCCATTCACCGATCTCGGGTTTGACCAAATGATGGCGGGCCTAAAGCTCACCACCAATTCACTCATCCTCGAGAAAGTCTCTACCATCCGGTTCATGGCAAACTATGGTCGACCTATGTATGTATGTGTTCCTCCTTTGCAATTCATCACTCATGGTCCCGCAGGTTTAGCTCCAGACTTCGTTTCACTAACGATGTCCGCGAAATTATTGATTTTACAGCACACAAACTTCTAGGAGCTCTGCCGTGGGAAGGCATCACGACGAATGCGCAAAAACTTGCTTGTGTTTCTCGACGCCTCCCCGTCGATTTTTTTTCAACAACCTCTGCAGCCCATAAAGTCGAGGCGGAACAGGTCGAACGCCATCTACGTGTCTGCCTCCAGGTTCATGCCGAATTCGAGGGGATGACCACGGTGTCGCCTTCCGAGCCTCTATTATCCGAAGCAGCTGCTCGATTGATGTACTGTGCCGCACAATCGTCTGCATCTCTACTCCGTGAGGTCCTAAGTGGGTTCTCAATCAACCGGGGGGATCGCGGGGAGTTCATTTGCATGCAGCTCTTTCTCGATGCTCGTGATGCAGCTGTGTATTCGCGCTCTATTATTTCAGAAGCTGATGTACAAATGAAGGACATATCCGATCCGGACACGACCGACGCAACTTCTCAAGAATCCCCGGAACCCCAATTGTTGGACATCCCTCCTAATGCGGATCTGGTCCTCTCCGTTGAAGATCTCTTCAAGAATCTCTTCCACCTCGACGTCTCGGACCACGAGCCCTCGTGAGCCCATCCTAATCACAGGGGACAAACATTTTCCCAGTTATTCGCCGAAGCGAAGGTGAACTTTAATCAATTTGTAACAGCTCATGAGTCTGGTGCAGTGAAGAATAAATACCTGGTGTTGCCATTGGCGCGCTGTGCTGCATTGCTCTGTGCTACCAACCAACGTGGGGTCGACGGCGTCATACCGTTCCTCCATTACGACACTGCCCTACAGCGTTATCGGATTGGTGTCATCATCTGGCAGAGCAACAACGATCCAACTTATTCCGCGACGCTCAAGTCTGGGCTTTTCGATGACATGAATCCCATCTCGGAGGGCTACCTCAATCAGAACGGCCTCCCAGTTCCCATTATCCGCATCGTGTTCGCGCTTGCAGCGAAGTCGAACTTACACTCCCTGATCCAAAGACCAGACGATGGCTCTGATACGCCTTTCACCACATTTGACTTTTTGTGTTCCGGCTTAAACAGTGACATCTTGAAACCCATTCTACCAGAGGACCAATCCGGGTGGGCACATATCCTCGCAGCGTCGCGCCCCTGGAATCAGGTGTATACGTCCAAACCCAGTCTTAAAATCGGCAAAAAGCTGAGGCGCGCCCAGAATCCTCTGACTGCCAATTCACATGAGTTTTATGATTCTTACTTCAAATTTCCACCGACAGCAGCACAGAAAGGCACGGAAGGAGAATAAGAGGACACATGCACAGGTACAATCTTAGTTTTTACGTTGGTTTTTAGTAGCGACAGGAGATGGTCGTTGTTATACCCAATAACGTTGAATGTTGAATTTGCTCCCCGATGACGGGCATCAACCCTCGGGACCACCGCGCGAACTTCGTGCTTGTACCCGTCCTCGCGCCCGACGGGGTGGGCACGCTGGAAAATCCACGTGCGCGGAGGGGTGTATAAGGCGCCGGCGGAGGAGCATGCATCGTGAGGTATTGAGGGAGCGAGGCCGGGTGCTTGCGGATCATAGTGGGAAGTGCAGAAGAGAACACGGTCGCGCTGGTGGGGAAGCTTCGGAGAGGTAGTACTCCGAGATAGATAGATACTATGTATTTGCTACATCTAGTAGAACTGTACACGCAGATTCTTATTCAATACCTCAACCACATTCAAGCTGAATCTGCCCGCCCCCAGCGCACGCGGATAATCCTCCGCCCCACGCCGATCCCGCCCTCCCACACGCTCTCTACCGTCCCGCCCGCCGTCCTTACCGCCTCCGCAAACTCCGACACGCCCCCACCCACTCCAAAGTACACCACCTTCGCCGCCACGAGGCACACATGCTCTCCTGCCCGTCGCCCTTCCCCACCCAGCCCAGCGGCCGCCCGCAGCACACGCAACAGCGCCCCGAGACTCTCCCGCCGGTATATCGTCTCCGACGTCAGCACTACCTCATACTCTCCCAGCCCCGCACCCGCACCGAATGCGCCCCACGGCCCTGCGAAAAAGCGCAGTCGCACGCCGTACACCTTCAGTGCTGTGAGGAACGCGGATT
>JABCKH010000133.1:20981-35358 GCA_018851285.1 Lyophyllum semitale | reverse complement strand
ATATAAGATGGGCTGCGCTGTAAGTGAGCGGTGTCGTCGTAATGGCAGTCATCCTCAGTGCGTACCTCATGTCGATCTCCGCGTGGATAGTCAGACGCTGCTTGGGAATTCTATCTGCATAAAATGTGTTTGATATAAGAGGATGGAGTCAACGGAGAATAATTTGTTCCATACTGAGTGTTAATGTTTTGATTTCCCCCTGGCGCTCCCGAATCGCCTTAACAGCAATAGCCAGACGCTGGTCGACCTCATGCATCTTCATGTAGTTCCGTGTATGAGCGGCCACCTCGCTCATTCGCTCCCAGTCCCCGAGCTTCACGTTCTGCAGTCCCTGTTCGACATTGAACCGGAAGTACGTCTTCGGCCAGTTCTCAAATTTCTTCTCCATCAGCTGCGCCGTTTCCTCGCAGTCGGTGGCCATCGCAACCATGGCCATGATCACTCCGACGGGGACTATGTTACGTTCGAAGAAGCCAGGATTCGGCACGACGATCGTCTCAGCTTTCCCAGTTCCAATGCTGATCACGCAGGCAATATTCCTGTCGGGGAACATCAGCTCTGCTTCGCCCAGTACTTGTGCGGTCGGATTGTTTCGTCCGACACCTCCATCAATATATGGTTCTGGCCGTGCTTCGGGGCCGATGAAAATACGCTTGAAGAACGTCGGTGCTGCGGAGGTTGCCCGTGCGGCCTGCCACACAGTGCAGGGGATGGTCGCCTCCTTCGGCGACACGTACGTGCGGAAAAGGACCGGGATGCGGGCGCGCATGCTGAGCGCGTTCATGGCACAGACGAATCTAGTCGAATATGAGTTAACAGTGTTTACTTGTTTGGTATGGATGTACGTTTTACACACACCGCCTAGGGCGCCATCGTCCAAAAGTGGAGCCTCGCTATCCCCCGTTCTCTCCTTCACAATCACCTTCACCACTTCCTCCAACATGGATGCTTTGTATTTCCCATCGCCGCCTCTCTTCAGCTCCGAAAACACTTTGCCCGCCAGATTGTCGTAGCACTCGATTGCTTCCTTCACGGACATCCGCAATCGTCCGAGCATAAGGGCAATTATCCTATGAACCCGTCAGTGTGGGATCGCCGATCAGCGGTTTGAGCTCACCCTCCTGTGCTGGTACCCCCGATGAGATCGAAATAATCGCACGGATGAGGCAACTCCTCCAGGTGTTCTTCTGTCTTAATCCTGTGCATGATGGTCTCGAGAATGAGTAATGTCGATAATCCTCGAATTCCACCCCCGTCTGGTGCTGTCAACAAAGTCGGAGAAGCACGCATGAGCGGATGCACGTACCAAGTGACAAGAGTCGTAAACCGACAGTATCCGTGTCGGTTTCGGACATAACTGTTCCGATGAGGAGGTTCACTTTGACGATGCTCTCGTCACTCAGAAGGGGACATGGAAGCGGTAAGAGGAAGACCAGCGCTCGCTTGAACATGATCGTGATGTGCGATATTTTCGGAACTTTCCCTTCTGAGCAATGTTCTTGAAGTCATCGTTTTCAGTATAACTCCAGTCCACCTGAAAATTTGAGCCTTCTGGAGAGACCAGTCATGCAGAGAGAAAACATATGCATCCACAATCATCCGGAACAAATAAACGGGCTACCTGGGGTATCCGCTCTAAGTACAGAAGGAGTCCATTGAATACCGTCAGAAAATGGCGAACCAAGTCGACACTGATTGCAGCCCCTAAGAGAACAATAAGAATCCGACGAACGACACAACGAGTCACTCACCAGCACCGAAGTCCGTACTTCTAACAGCGGAATGTACCATCTACAAGCCCCAATCTTGTCAACCAAGCGTTCCAATATTTAGCACAAAATGTACCCACCGTTCCTATAGTTGTTCTTCTCTCCTCCTGCCTTGGCGCCTGCTGCAGCCTCACCGAATTGACGCCTGCGCCAGTAGGCGGAGGTGCATCGATGCCATGATGAGCTGCGCCAAACGGCCTGTACGGCACGTTCTGGAAGTAGGAGCCGGGGATGTGATCTTCTCGATGTAGCTCGAGGGAAGAGCACCTGTTTCCCATGCACCTTGCCCATGACGTCGAGAGGTTATCCGTGTCCTGCATCTAAAAGAGAATCGTGAGTCGTTATCTGCAAAACGGCGTATGGTGCTCACATCGCCGTAGTCGTTGCACGCCAAGAGCGCCCGCACCTACTGCGTCGCTACGGGCTGGGGGATGAGACTACTTATCGTATTCCATAGGCATTCCCATTGCATTTCGCAAGGAACGCGTTTGCAGACGAGGATCTGAACGTTGCTCTCAAGCTGGGTACTAATTATAATTCAAAAACATGACCAAATAACCTCTTCCTCAATTTTGCGTGGATCTGTCGTACGGACCCCGCTCAGTGTTCCAATCTAGGGACCGCGGCGGGTAATATCAATATCAATAGTGGGTCTATCCATAGCCAATCCCACAACTTAGACCGCAGTTTCCCGTGCGCTCGGTCGCGTCACTAGGTTCAATTGTTCGGGATTCCAGCAAAAACAAATGCTCAAATTCTCAAGTGACCGAGACAGGGGTCGAACATGCAATCTCCTGATTCCAACGAAGCAGGCACATGGACCCAACCTGATCGTAGTCAGATGCGATGCCATTTCGCCACACGGCGGTGAGATGGCGCTTGATTGGCAGAATGGCATGTGTGGTGCGAAAAATTTAACGCGGGTTGCTGTGCTCTGCCAAATGCATAGCAGCAATTCAATGCGAGCATTTCAAATGCCGTATCGATTTGGGGATTGAGAGCCCGAAAATTCAAGTAAACTCGAAAGAGGGAAGCTGAAGCTGAAGGCAGCGTCATCACACTGCCCAAGAGTTGGGTGGGCTGGGCTGGGCTGGGCGAAGAGCGAAAATGGTGACGCTCAGGCGAGATGGCGGTCTTTTCTCATGGGAGTGGATATCCAACGCGTAGCCTCTCGATGCGATGGTACAAGACTGCGGATCCATGTCCGCCCGCAAAAACATTCCACTCTTTCAATCTGGAATGTGTGCGGGGTACGTCCATCCACGATCCACCCCCACTTCACGTCCGCTTCTCCTCCCAATCCCCCTTCATAACCTTATATATCTCCCAACAAAGGCGCATCTTCTCTGCATCCGGCTTCGGCGTTCCATCCTCCAAATATCCGTCCCTAACGCTCTCCAAAACCATCTGCAGCACCTCCTGTGCTGGCACAGGTTCGTAATGCAGGCATGGCCGTATTTTCACCAGGAAATCATCCGCAGTCCCAAACGCTGTTCTGAGGCTTGGGGCGTCGCTCAGAGCCCGGAGAAGGAATGTGAATGTAAGCTCCAATGGATCTTTCTCGGAAACCCAAGCGGTGCTTTTTGCGCCCTGCCTACATGCAAGGAGCAACACGCTCTGGAAATGCTCGTTAAGGGGCTCCAGTTCGGAATCACTGTGATTTTCGTCAATGAGTGTTTGTGGAGTGTGAGAGTGTGATGAGACTAACGTTACAACACAGTCGACAAGCCGTAAAATGAGTTCATTTCGCACCTGTTCAACACTGCACGACAAGGCGTTGATAAGGACGTCCCAATATTCGCCCTCAGAGGCGACGTGCGCCAGCAGCCACGAGAACCTCCACTGGCTGATATCCTCTGGCATGGAGAGCGTCGCCCGCAAACGACCGCCATTATCATCGAACGGGTTGCGCGCAGCAAGGGCTTGAAGGAGGATGTAGGCTAGCGATGGTTCGTCGCGGTTATGCAGCCTGGAAAAGAGGAACGATCCCGCAGCTTGTGCTGCCTGCAAGGCCGGCGGGCTTGCGGAGGAGAGTTGCAGGAAGAATGTCGCGAAGGGTAGCAGCGGGTCGAGCTGGGGTGCGTCTTGGAAGCGGAGGTACGTTTTTTCCTGCGGACCGCTGGACTAACACATGAATGATCGGCTGCAGTCCGAGAAGCTGTAACGTACTGTACTTCTGAAGCAGCTTCCAACAACTTGTACAGTAATTGGAGGATACTTTCGGCGTCCCACACAGAAAGAGCCTTTATCAGCTGGTTGACTTCTCGGTAGCCGATTTGTGAGAGCAGTAAAGCCAATGCAGCTCTCCGGAGTCGAGCACTATAGAGGCCTGGTCTGGAAGGAAGCTGAGTATGGTAACGGTTGAATGATAAATGAAAAGTTACCTCGTCAAATCAAGCAATTCCTCATACATCTCTTCACCATCGTCAGGCTCCCAGAAAACACGCCTTCCATGCGGGAAAAAAGGACGCAGCTTCCCAAGCCGAAGAAGTAGCTGTATTTCGTCCACTCCACGGAGGGTGAGCTTTCCCAGCGCCTTGATGGCTTTTCCGGACAGCTCGCCAGGGCCAGGGACGGTACTTGATGAGCTCTTGCTTTCAGCGGACTCTGACAGGTATGAGCGAGCGTCCCGAGGTTGGAAAGAGGATGCTGTGGATGCCCAAGAAAGCACGGACCGGCGTCGTCGAGCGAATTGACGTATGACGGCCTCCCCTAGAGCGAGGATGGCCCGCCCAGATATTGTGCCCAGCCCGATGGTTGTCGCTGATGATCCAGCGCGGGAAGGCGCCGCGCTCGAGGCTAAAGTTGAGTATGACGAAGATCGCTGCATTGTGTACACAGAATGGCATGCTGAGGAAGCTTTTAAGGCAGACCCAATGACGTCCTGGACGGAGGCAGTGTCTAGTCGGGCTTCCCATGTCAAACCCTCTATTGCGGTGCATCAAGCCTATTGTTTGATACCCAACGGCAGAGGTAATTGGAAAGGCCTGGGATCGTGGTATTGAGGAGGCAAAGCGCGAGACACACCAACAAATGCCATCATCCGCCCGACTCGGACGTCGACAATCCAATCCTGATAACCCTGCAGATTACCCAGCAATCGCCTCGCAATGTCAATGTCAGATGCTCGAGATATTCAGACTGTTACTACAACGATTGTTACCGAGTATGACAGCCGTTTACTGGAAATCGGTCGTCTGAACACTCCTTTCATCTAGTGCACAGCCAGACAGTAAGACCAGGCGTTACGATCGCCAACTTCGGTGCGTAAACTTTACATCTAAGTCTCCGGGAAGTATCTGACCAGAATACACGTAGCCTCTGGGCCGCGACAGGTCAAAGTGCGCTGGAGAACGCGCACATCCTGGTCATCTCTGGAACCGCGACATCAACCTCGATCCTCAAAAACCTCGTTCTTCCCGGGATCGGAAAATTCACGATCCTAGACCATGAGAAAGTAACTCCTGAGGACGCAGGCAACAACTTCTTCCTCGAGGGCCCCTCCAGTATTGGCAAATCGCGCGCTGAAGAGGCTGTACGTCTGCTCGGCGAGCTGAACGAGGGTGTCTCAGGCGTTGCAGACACATCAAACGTGGAGGAACTGCTGGAGAAGAACCCATCCTACTTTACGTCGTGTACGATCGTGATCGCCCACAACCTGGAGCCCAGATTGCTTGACAAGCTCTCGACACTTCTGTGGTCCGACGACACCTTCCCACCGTTGGTCGCAGTCAAATCGGCCGGTTTCCTTGCAGAATTCTTTGTCCAGTTCCACGAACACACTAGTAAGCCATTACTTGAATGCGATTGGAGCCACTAACAACCACCGTACTCCAGTCATCGAAAGCCACTCCGAAACTGCCCCCTCTTTGCGTATCGACAAAGCCTTCCCCGCACTTCTAGAATACTCGCTCTCCCTCGACTTTGCTAATATGGATCCCACAGTCCACACGCACATACCCTACGTCATAATCCTCGTCCGCGCGCTCGAAGACTGGAAGAAATCCGTGCGCACCCCTTGCCTTCATCTCCTATCACACAAACTCACCTCCCTGCCCCACAGCATGACGACAAGGCCCCGCAGACATACCCCGAGAAGAAAGCCTTCAAAGAAAGCGTCCTCGCCATGAAGATCAAATTCGACGAAGAAAACTTCGACGAGGCAGAAGCTCAAGCCTACCGCTCCTGGACTGGGACCGGCGTGCCCTCTGAGATCACTGCACTCTTCCAGGATCCGCAGCTCGCCGCACTCACTCCCGCCTCGCCGCCATTCTTCCACCTCCTCTCGGCGTTGCAGAAGTTCACGCTCGAGCCCCCGCACGTGCTCCCGCTGACGAGCACGCTCCCGGACATGAAGGCGGACACAAACAGCTACATCCACCTACAGAAACTGTACAAAGCGCGTGCGGAAGAGGAGAAGGCGCGCTTCAAGTCGTTCCTCACTGTCCCCATCGATGACGACATCGTCGACTCCTTCGTGAAGAACGGGCATGCGCTGAGGATTCTAAGGGGGAAAAAATGGGGTGCTCTGGACGCCGATCACGCTCTCCTCAGTTTGTCCTTTTTCCTCTTCCCTTCTATACTTTTCTCACAATGAATCACCATAACCAGCGGACGCACTCACAAGCTCGCCTAAACAAACCGCCATCCACCTCTCACTGTCTGCCCTCTCCGCCCTCGCCGTCAAAGAACCCGACGTCGCGCCCACCGTCGAGTCGCTCACCGCTGAGGTTGAGGCGCTCCTACCCCCAGGTACGGTGCTCCCAGATGAATTCCCTGACGCTGTTGGCGAAGTGTACGTCCTACCCGCCCCTCCATATGCGTGCGCTAACGCCCTGACCGACTTCCTCCAGTGCCCGTGCACCCACGGCCGACCTCCCCAACACCGCGGCTTTGCTTGGCGGCCTCGTCGCGCAGGAGGTCATCAAGGTTATCACGAAGCAGTACGTGCCGATCAACAGCTACTGCACCGTCGACTTGGTAGAGACTTGGACTGGTGTCATATAACGCGAGGGAAATATTTAAATCGTTCCTGCTCTCTTGTACGCTGTTGTGCTGCTATTCCTTGCATTATTTGTGCTATGGGTCATGTGTCATGTACTATTCATACGCATTTCTCGGCGACACGAGACTATTCAAGGACGTGACAGTCTTGGAAACCTATATCTATGAGTGTCAAGGCATCAACAACCCAGTTTCTCTTGTCCTGGTTAAAATAGTTCCGCTCCTCGTCCCTGTTCTATGGCCAGCGAAGCCAACGTGCTAGGCGTGCGACATAGTGGATCAGTTCTGGTGCAAATCTCTGTAAGATCTAGAATTGAAGCTATAGATCCCGTATGCAATAAGATGTACTTCTGCGGCTCACTTGAAGTACATCTTTGATTGACGATGCAAGTTTGAAGTGAGTGCGGTGGCCAGATCCAATCGCTCCGTTCCGGTGAACCCGAATGCCCCAGGCCAAATTTCTACCCAGAAAATTTGTAAAGCAGTCCAAGTTCGTTTACCTTCCTGGACATGCAAGTGTAGATCCAACCGATAGTGAAAACGAGGGAAACAAGAGTGGAATAGGAAAGAAACGTGAAAAAAACATTGACCACTCATCATGTTTAAATTTATTTACGCTCCTCCAAGTTCCAAGGAGCATTAACGCGTGACGTCATATATAGCTGATAATTCACAATGTCCATCATAACTTTACAAGGTATTCTGTTACAACACATAGGTTCCAACTGCAAAAGCACCATTAGAAATGTGTCCTTTCTACGAGTTACAGAGTACACTCACCCACCATCAAACTTCTTGAAGCTGCCACAATGTCATGTTTATTTTCCAACTGTAAATGCATCATTGAAAAAACAGCGCTCGAAGAGTTGCGGGGTACACTTACACGAACCGCCGAACTTCTTCAAACCTTCCTGCAAGCTTGCACCGATCTTGTCGGCGGTTTGATCATCCTATACAGCAGATTACTTCCAGTTACTCAGTCATAGGACAGATGAAACTTACGACATCGTATCCACTGCGAGATGCTACCGCTTTTATGCCCTTGTGAATGAAATCGCCACCGGACGAATTGTTGGACGACCCGTAGGAATTGTTGTTAGACAAGTGATTGTTGTCGTTGTTGTTGGAGGAACCGTGAGTGTTGGACGATCCATAGGAATCGTTGTTGGACGAACGGTTGTTGTTGTTGGACGAGCCATAGGAATCGTTATTGGAGGAGCTATTGTTGGATCCGTATGAATCGTTGTTGGAAGAACCGTATGTGTTGTTGTTGGACGAGCCATAGGAATCGTTATTGGAGGAGTTATTGTTGGACGATCCGTATGAATCGTTGTTGGAAGAACCGTATGTGTTGTTGTTGGACGAGCCATAGGAATCGTTATTGGAGGAGTTATTGTTGGACGATCCGTATGAATCGTTGTTGGAAGAACCGTGTGTGTTGTTGTTGTTGGACGAGCCATAGGAATCGTTATTGGAGGAGGTATTGTTGGACGATCCGTATGAATCGTTGTTGGACGAGCCATAGGAATCGTTATTAGAGGAGCGATTGTTGGACGATCCATATGAATCGTTGTTGGAGGAACGGTTGTTGGACGATCCGTACGAGTCGTTGTTGGAAGAATCGTTAGAGGAACGATCCTTGTTAGAGGAGCCGTACGAGTCGCTGTTGTCCCTATCTTGGTTGTAAGACATGGCTGGAGATTATGGGGTAAAGCTGGTTTGTACAATAGGAGTGAATGGCTTTAAAAGCAGGTCAGGGGCCCGATTGGGTGCATCGTGCATCCTGTCTTGCCGGGCTTTGAAATTCTAGATGGATCGATCATTCATGATTGACAGCCGGAATGACCATAAGACCTCCAAAGCAAACTGTATAGCCGCCATCGCTGCTCCGCAGGATCCAGGACGCCGTCAAGAGCAACGTTCGAGCCCCGATCATCGAACGTTCGTCACCGGAATCCAAAGCCTCCTATGTGTAACGCATCAAGCTGAAGCGTAAGTCGAAAAGCTAGCCCAAGTTCGGAAAGGCTTGAGGACAGGATGCATTTACGGCCACCTGCATCGATAATAATGAGCAGGTACCATGACGTACACAGCCCACCGATGGCTCAGCTGGACATCCTTCTCGGTTGCCCCTGCAGACCGAATAGCAAAGGCTGATCTTTGGCTATCTTTGGGCTACTTTAGGAACGAAAGGCTGTCTATATACAGCCAGTCGAACTCATGACCAGGAATTAGGCACGAGGAAGTTTGATATTTCGATGAGAAGCTGGCCATCATGGGGGTCGTGAGTCGTGACTATATCTTTTGAGCAAACATTGAGGGAAAGGCTGGTCAGGTTTATTTGAGGCGGTGAACCGGGTATGCACACCTTCCGAATGGCTGTGCGCCGGGGCGTTAGCAGAACCAACTAGAACCAATAGCGGCCGTCCGCTGCGGAATGTAAACGAGCGACCTTCGGGACGTCTCGTGTGTCAGGAAAAAGATTGCGAAAGATTGCGTGATATCGATAATCCTGCTCTTAGGGTCGAATCGTTCAATCATAGTTGCGTGCTTTCTAAAGTCATTATGGACGTACATATTTTTGACTAGATTACTTAGGATCGGCGACCAACCCACAGCTTTTACATCTCCTAAGGTCTTCGATGTTCATCCATCTCTCAATCACGGGTTTGAGCTGTGAGCCCAGATCCGTAACGTGGAAGGATTCCTCGTAGATGACTGTGGGCTCAGTATGCGTGGATGAGGCGCAATACCAGCGGAGTCGATCTAAGGTGCATGTTACCATATCGTGAAGCAAAGAAAAGCGAAGCTGGAGCTTACCAATTGACTCTGCGGGTCTCATGCGTTCAAGAACGAGCCCGATAGTATCTGCATACCGCACTGGGTTGTGTGGTGTGTTTGCTATCAACATGAATTTAATTGAGCTTGAAGAAAGACGACAGAGCTATCTACTCACCGGGCAACAAGAACATCTCGCCTTCTTCTATTCTCACATCTGTAAACAACCCATTGTCGACGATCCTCAGAAGCATCCCGCCCTTGTGTTGATAGAACCACTCCTACCACAGGATGGAATTCACCCTCCGTCGATTTAGATACTCGACCATTCTCACCTCCGTTTGATTTACATGGTAGTCGTTTCTCTGGTTTGGTCCGCCTACTGCCATGACAATAAAGTCGTCACCCCTGTAGAGACAAAAATTGTTCACGGGAGGCTGCAGAAGATGGCGATTCTGTGACAGCCATAGTGGAAAGTTCAAAGGAGGTGATAGAGGCATCGAAGGGAAAACTGCCCCGGTCCGGCGAGGGCCGAATGTCAAACAACTGGTCACACGTGATCATTTTCTTGTACCCCGTGACTAAAGTGCTACACGTGCCTGGCGGATTTTTCGAACAGGTTGCGTGTTTGTCAAACCTGTCTTGGCTCTCACTGCGTGTTCTCTCCTCCTCTTGATTATATTTCTTCTTAACGTCAGACTATACCAATAACCAGCCCGAAATCTGCGTATTCTAATATCACTATGGTGGCTCCGACATCGGTTACAGCAAATAATGGTCCTACACACGACAACGAGAAGCGCCGAAAACTGACCGTCGAGCGTGCAAAGGCGAACCACGTACGCTTCAAACACATATGCCCTTTTGAATTGTGTAGCTGATTTAACATATGCAGCTCTCGAGACAGTTGCAGATGCGTCTTCAGTATGCCAGATTGAAGGTCGATCATGGCTGGGTACGTGGATGCCGAATCCCTATGCTCGACTTCTTATAACCACCCACCTCCAGCAAAAACAAAACCTTTATGAGGTGGAAAACTTGTACTTTCACCACTCGCATCAACGGGGGCCGAAAGCTTACCCCTCTCCCTCCATGGTTGCCACGACACAACCGTCCTCATCCCATTCTAGCACTGCAAACCCACCACAGTGGTCTCTACATTCTAAGCCTGGTCAGTCGTCCTTGTCGCGCAGCCACACAGGCGTAAGTTTTAGCACGGAATCGCCGCCACTGGATGACAGCTTGCCCACAACAATTCCACAACCTACATTGGCATGCGGTTATGTGTCGCCGAATCAAAGCGCTCCTGGGCCTTCAATCAACCCCGCTGAGATGAAGGACCTCATTCCAATGGAAGTGGACCAAGAACGCAAGCACTCAGCCACTCCTCCGACTATTCCACGCCACACTCCATCACCCGCGCTCGAGACCTCTCAGCTCCCTGACCACAGCAATACGACCTTCGAGTCGTCAGGAGGCATCCACCGCAGATACTCTGTGCAGACCTCCAACTCTCCCGCCATCACCTGGAGCAACTTTTCTCAGTCGCCGCCTTCAACATCCAATCACTACCCCAATGTCGCACCTCGGCAGCCCCAGACGCAGCCTTTATCACAATCCAGCACCGTTTCCGGCGATAATTCATTCAGTTACCCTGGTGTCTCTCTCACGTATGACTCTTTCTGGTCATCCCACTCCTCGTCAGCGGGTTCTCGATCCTTTCGGACCTCGCCTGGCAGTACAGTCATGGGTGGGCCAGATTCAGGTGGGATGGCTGATGCGGCGCTGTCCAAAACATATCAGGTGTCGACTTCGAGCGTCCGAGGGGGAGGACGAAAGATTGCGGCGAGGGCAACAGCAGGGAGAGAAGGCTAGTTTGGCCATCATGTTTTTGATTGGAGTGCTTGGAATATATCCTCTGGGTCCTCTGAATTGAACCGCCATTGTCGCGTCGACCCCTAGTAGATGTCCAACAAACGACGGGCTTTACAGACAATCCCGATTGAACGAAGTGACCGCATTACGACCGATTCAAATTGCGACCAAGAAGAGTGGGGTCGGGAATCCCTTATTTTCGGGCCGGAGTTCCGTTGGTTGTGAGGCTTTCGGAATTTGTGCGTTCCTACACCTGGACATATGTCTGGCCATAGAACTCTATGGAAGAACCCCAGGCAGCTGAATCATCCTCGGTTGAGAGCCTCCGTCGCCATGTGTAAGACGACGATTCGTCATCAACATCGAAGGAAGCCTCGAAAGAATGCTCCATAGATTAGAAAGCAGCTCCTATAAACAGTGCTCGTTCGTCTTTACTTTCTTCACCTCTCCTCAGCACCACAAAGCCAATTCCTCCAACACCACTTATGTCGACCACCAAAACCAATATCTTCATCACCGGTGCCACCGGTATGTGCACTTGACCTGCTTGAACTCGACATGTAGCTAACGGCACGTTCATAGGATATATCGGAGGCTCTGTTCTAGCCCGTTTCCTTGGCCGTTCAGATATTGCATCTTTGAACATAACTGCGCTTGTCCGTTCGCCCGAAAAGGCGGAAAAGCTGAAGGCATTGGGTGTCCATGCCGTTGTCGGTTCTCATAACGACAGTGCATTGGTTGAGAAACTAGCATCCGAGGCAGACGTTGTCCTTTCTAATGTCAGTCAATGTTCGTGTTCACCGGCTATCCTAGACTAATACAGTAAACGAAGGCGGATTGTGATAATCTCCCAGCCGCTCAAGCTACGCTGAAAGGACTTCAGAACCGGTACAAAGCTACTGGGAATGTTCCCATCTTAATCCACACCGTACGTCCTTGCTTATGCGAATACATGCCTTTAACTGAAAATTTCTCTCTAGTCTGGGACTGGTACATATATATACATGGTGTTAACGTGGCGAACTCACTGACAGCTTACCTCAGGTGAACTCACCGATAATGCTATTGGCGCATACTCCACCGATACAGTTTACGACGACAACAACCCCGACCAGATCGAGACGCTTGCCCCTACCCAACCGCATCGTAATGTCGACTTGGAACTCGTAGCTGCAGACAAAGAAGGTATATGATACGTCTTCTAGCTAGAAGACCGTACTGACCGCATTTTGTCTCCTCAGGTTATGTTAAAACTTACATCATCCTCCCCTCCACAATTTACGGCATTGCCACCGGAAAACTCGTAGACCACGGCATCCAAAACCCATACTCCATCCAGATCCCTTCCCTGATTGATGCGTCTCTGGACCGCGGCCAGGGTGGAATGGTCGGACAAGGCAAGAACCTCTGGCCCGACGTCCACATCGACGATGGTCTGTCATTCCTATCTTCTGTTCCAGACAACTGTCACTCACCACTCACTCTCACACCCAAAACAGTGGCAGATCTGTACCTTGTCCTTTATGACTCCATTAAAACTAACCCTCAGGGTACGGGACACGGCCGCGAGG
The DNA here is from genome assembly GCA_018851285.1 of Lyophyllum semitale. Classification (NCBI taxonomy): domain Eukaryota; kingdom Fungi; phylum Basidiomycota; class Agaricomycetes; order Agaricales; family Lyophyllaceae; genus Lyophyllum; species Lyophyllum semitale. The sequence continues at coordinate 22,361 of JABCKH010000133.1, read as the reverse complement.
GCTTCTACTTTGGCGAGAACGGCGAGCACAGCCTCTACGACGTCGGCAAAGCCATCTCTGAGGTACTTGTAGCCATCGGCAGAGGCAAGAGCGCCGAACCGACGACATTCACCCAAGATGAAATCGTCAAATATTTTGTATGTCAATGACACTTTCCTAATTTGACAGAGTAATACACTTATTATCTTCCAGGGATTTCCTTATCTCGGCACCAACTCGCGGTGCCGCGCCAACCGCTCGCGCGCCGCCGGCTGGAAGCCAGTGCACACAACGGCTGATATGCTGGCGAGTATCAAGCCTGAAGTGGATGCTTCGATTAAGAGGAATTCCATTCCCCTTCGTTAGATCCCCCTTCCTCACGTGTAGCGTGGCTCGAGCGTTTTGTATTTCTATTCGGCATCTTTGTACTTAGTAGTAGTGCCATACACTGTCGTATTTGTATTTAGGCAGACAACTGCCTTGTACCTTCCGTAGTCAAGTAAAAAGATATCTTGAGCGGGTGCCTACGTATTCATGGTGTGCCTTATTCAAGCTGTTAGCGAGCTCAGGAACTTAATGCTTGAAGCTTGAAGCTCGAAGCTGAAGGTAACGTTCAGGAAACAGGGAAATTCAAACAGGGGAATAAGGCCCTCGCACGTGCGAGGACAGGTCGGTAGGCACCGCATCAACGGACCAGGGTTATTCAATAGAATCTGCATCCCGCCGCAGTGAAGGCCCTCGATTATGAGAGGCTATCGTGGTCCACTGCTGGAACTGCGCCTGATGAGGGGGCCAACATGGACCATGGTGGCTCCCCCATAGCGTTCGACAGGTTGAGCGTCATAAGGCTTCATCCTTACAAGTTGCATACCCAGCTTAGCGCTCAATAAAGCTTCAGAACCAATGGCTAGGCCATAACGTCGTACGCAGACTAGAGGTGCAGCGGAAGCGTTGCCAAGGAGGTACTTCGACCTATATAGTCAGCTGTCTTTCAGCTGTGTATATCGGGTAGGTACTCAAGTACTCAAGACCCATGTTAGCAAACATATCTGCATGATAGTACTTATCTCCACCAATAATATTGTCTCCCAATCATCTCCGAGAGCTTCTGGAGTTCTAATCCGTAAGCGGTACCGCACCAGACCGCACCTTTGCTGACCCTTGTCTCCTGTAGGAAAGGGGGCAGGGTCAACGACGAAGTTCTGATTGGATGAAGAACGGGTAGTATTTCGGATCTATCGTAAGTAAGGCCCACTGAGTACTTACCTTAGACGCATTGAGTACCATTTTGTCAAGTGGGCTTACTGTTGACCGGGTTGACCACTGCCTGGAGAGAAATCTTCGAAAGGGGAGTCCTGAGAGAGGTTTTAAACATGACCGAAATTGGTCAATAGAGATATG
>JABCKH010000133.1:0-15815 GCA_018851285.1 Lyophyllum semitale | reverse complement strand
ACCAAGGTTGCTGATGTACATTAAGTTCCAAGTTCTGAGTAGCCGGTCCCGAGGTATGGTCGTTACAAAACAATGGGAGCATCATACTAAAGAAAAAAAGCAAGCACAAGAATGATCGCCCTCGGGAGAAGATAACGAAATGGAAAAAAAACATACCTCAATGGGCTTGGCCTCACCCCTCCCGCCTAGGGGTACCGCGAATAGATAGATAATTATGTGTATTTAAAGGTCTAGCCTACCCTCTCCCCCGCAACCATTAGCAAGAAATAAGTACACCGCGCCTCACAATGCCCCGGGCCCCTCAGTCGATCTCAATAACATCATCCACGAGCTCCCCGGGACCATCCATGATGACCAGCCCATCCGCTTCCAGCTTTCGCCTCTTGCTCGGACTTTCCATTCCATTGCCCTTCCCATTCTGCGCAGGCTTGAGCCGCTTCGGTGTGGGTGCCAGATCGATGATGTCGCTGTCCATATCAATGGGCAGGGTGCGCTTCTTCGAGGTGCGCGGTGGGGTCGCAGGCGGTGGCGGAGCCTTTTCCTTTTTAGGCGGTCTTGGGAGCGGAGAGGGGAGAATGTAGGGCTGTGTGTTTGGTGGATGGTCCGGACTGTGTATGGCGACATAATGAGCACTCATCTCAAGGGATTAGACATCGGAGATACGTACGGCAGCTCGCCCAGCCCAATCGAAATAGTTCCCCACTCGCCCTCCTCATCCACGATCGTCAAAAACTTTCCGCGCGTCACATTCAGGCTCTCCAGCGTCCGCTCCAGGTTGTCCTCCCAGTCTGGGTCACTTAACACCCTCTTGTCCTCATACACGCTTACCTCCCTCTCCTCGCCCTCGTTCAAAATGCCCTTGACGACTTCTCCGAGCAACGTACGACTGGGATCACACAGGACGAGCGCATAGGTGTCTCTGCAGACGCCGCACGCAGGATTCGGAGGCGAAAGCGTGATGGTGCTCAGCGGGACTGCGGGCTTGTACTGCAGGTGGACGTTGCGCATCGCGGAGTGGTTGCGCCGCAGGAGGTGCAGCGCCTGCAGCACGATGAGGCCTGAGATGATAGCGTTTGTCGTTGCGATAGCTGGGATGATGTTACCCGCCATTTCTACGATGCCAAGAGGTGTTATTGGGATATATTCTATAGGGGTAAATAATAATATACCTTTCACTTCCCATCGAGTCTGCCCACCAATACCATATGCTGCAGACCGGAGATTTGATGCGGCAGTAACAAAATCAAGTGTATCCTCATCATCTTTGTCGAACGCGATCGTCGTTTCATTGCCGCTGCGAAGACGAGCCGCTAAGCGGTTCGTACTGTACACCGGAGCTTTCATGAGCGGTTAAGAGGAACCTAGAAAGTTAGATACGCACCTGTCAACGAACAACTCGACGCTGTCCCGTAACGACAGTGCCCTCTGATCCCTTAGCCCTGCAGCACTAGTACCGTTTGGGCGAGCATTTCCGTTCACGCCATCAAAGACATTACTTCCCCCAGATCGGTTAACTTCGGGACCGCCGCTTCTTAGTGTCCCTCCAGCATCGCGGAGCACAAACGTCCCGTCCATGATCGCGTCAAATTCAAGTGGTACCGGTGGTGCCCGAGATCGCCACATGTCTGCCATGATGAGGAGGTTCTTGATGTCGGCATTGAAGACCTGGAAGAATCGTGGAGGATAAATATCGGGTACAGCCGGAAGATATACATGGAGAGAACCGTGCAAGACGGTGACTGACCTTTTGGAAGACAAGCTTCGCCGCATCTTTATTGAGCTCAGGAGATGCTGAGCGGAGGGCAGACCGCACACTGTTAAAAGCCTGGGCTTCTTTTCGTAGGGTGGCGATTTCTTGGGCTGTGCGGTATGGGAGGAATTCACGGTGAGGATAAGAGGCATCGGGAGCGGTTGATGGGCGAACGCGCACCGTTTTCGCCCTGTTTTTCGGCCTCGTCAAGTTCGCCGGCCGCATCTTCATCTTCGCCGAACAGTTGTCTGTACGGGGAGTAAGGAGACTGATTAGATATTATGAGGCCGACACGCACCCCAAGAGGTAGCTCTTGCTCCACACAATGCAGTGAATGGGCTGACTGGGTGTTGATCGGATGGTGCACACAGGGAATGTCTTGGGTGTCGGCTTGGGGATGCAGTCGAAACATTCAGTTTGATCCTGTACAGAGCGTAAGATGAGCTTATCCTAGGGGCTACTGAGACAGACCTTCAGGAGAGGCTGGACCTGGCCAAGGTAGCCTGCCGTCCCCGACTCGACAAGTGGAACCCGTGTGGCAATGCACATCTTGTTCACGTGCCGTCGAGCATCTGCATTGGATTGGGGTTGATTTACGGCAGGCGGTGAGTAAAGGTAGGACTCACCGAGGTTGTCGAGTGCATTGAGGACAATGTCAAACTGTTGGAACCAGGGAATGTCGTATTGCGGCTCCTTGATGTTACCATGGATGGGCGTTAGCTTAACATTAGGGTTGAACGGCGCTGCTGTCTGCGCTGCGATCTTCAAAAAAGGTGTCAACACAAATGAAATGTCACCAGAAGCACATTGCTCACCAACGCTTTGCTCTGCTTGACATCCTTCTTCCTGAACAGAAATTGCCGGTTCAGGTTCGACAAGTCTATAGTGTCAAGGTCCAAAAGAGTAATATGCCCGAAGCCGGTAAGAACAATATTCTTCACTAGAAAGCCGTGAGCCTTCGCATGCTCAGTAATTGAAGTCGGGAAGGACATACAGAGTTCACACCCAATGCCGCCTGCACCAACGAGCAGCACCTTGGTTTTGGACAGCTTTTCGAAGAGCTCTGGGCCAAGAATGGCGCGAGCGTGTGCTGAGCGTGCTTTAGCTGTGGACATGATGGTGGTTGCAGTCAGAGCATGAAGATGCCCACCAAGGCTGAGATTTTGACGCGAGCGTCACGTATACGTCGGGTCACGGTTGGTCACGCTCCGGTTTCCCGGATCAAATCCACAATAAAGGCCGGGCGACGGGCGATGGGCGCCATCTTCGACAGTCACATAGCAAATCCTAATTCTGAGCCACATAGGATAGAGCTGAGGAAACGGTGTCAACAAATTAATACCTGCTGTTAGAATAGGAGGACGATCGTGTCGTGTTAAATCATAGTACAAACTCAAGGGTGAATAGGTAGAGCGCCGAAATATGAGGGCAATGAAATAAGGTCAATAAACTTATCCTCTCAAATCGACTACGTAGAGTGTCGAAGCTTTAAAAGTAAGAGGCACGAGCAAAAGGACGTGATTCAGAGGTTCATATTGCGTACGCAAATCCCATAAAGCGAACATACTAGTGTACTAAGACCAAGACTTACTTACCAATCTGGATAAGGCTTGAGTTTGAACAAGCCAGACAGAACGACCTAGTTCTATCAATCGGTCTGTGAAGGTATCCACGAGGGCGTCCTCTGTTATCAAGAAGTCGAGGTCTCCCTCCTCCATCCACCTGCCCCGTCCCTCTTCCCCTCCAAATGTCAATTCCACCCACAGCTTCTGGAGTCCATCAAGCATAGCAGGCAGCTTGGAAGACTCGACCTCACAACCAACCCCGACAGCAATAGCGTAAAAAGACCCGCGATTAGCATGCATCGTCAATGGTTTGCAGGTATGCAACTCTCGGGATATCCTGTCGAACATCCACAGGATCGTGGCTGAGTAAAGCCGCTCAGGTCCTGCGAGCTTCATGATGATATTCCCGCCGTGCTTCACCCCGTTCAAAGCGAGGATGAGCTGAGATATGGCCAGGCGCCGACCATCCCATTTCTCGCTGTCCAATTGCCCACGAAGTTGATGAGCGTCGAGAAGACACAAATCGAACCCTCGTGGAATGAACGTATCGGGCAATAGCTGAAGTCTCGTGTCCTGAATGGGAATGGGCCCGAGTTGGAAATAGGTTAAGTTGGAGGAAACCAGTTGGTGACGTCGACGTAAATGATACTCGAGACGATAATTATGACCTCCATTTTCAGTTTCGAGTGACATGCCAAGGCCTTGGGCCTCGGGATTGCGTTGCAACACGTACGAAGAAAACCCCCCTGGACTACATCTACAGACAATTTTTGTCAGTCAAGTTCATCGTTATGGAGCAAACTAGAAACGAACCCAAGATCCAGGAAAAACAATTTGCCTTTATGGGGGATGCAACTGGTTTGCTCGTCGATCTCCTTCAAGATAAGTTTCATTCTCCTGAACCAGGTCAGTTCTAGCTGTAGACCGGGATCTAGAGCGGTTCTGCGTTGTTGAGCGAAATGCTGATCAAGCCGTTCGTCATTCCATCCCTGCCCGGTGTGCCTATTTAGTCCGATGTCCATGAACATGACAAGCAACAAAATTACCTTCCGCTTGAGCTCGATGAGGTCTGCCAACTCGCGTGCACCCCTTTCAATGAGTAAGGCTTGAAAACGTTCCTGGGTCTCGATGGCTTCTAGAGAAAGGGGCGGGCAATCTGCCATCCTGTAAGAGCAATTTGTCTGGGGATGACTAGCTGATGTCGAGGTTCATGAGTCCCGTTTTAAGAGCTGCTCTTTGGCGCTTGTAGCGCCAATGCCCACAGTAACTTTGCCTCCTTGCTACCTATCCAGAGGCTTTCCAGCACTTCTTGAGCGCTTGATTGCGGAGATGAGTCAAACAATGAAAGAAGCATACGTCAAACCAACACCATGCCAGTGCTCCTAGCGTCTGACTGGAATATTTGTCGTAATTTCATAGCCAGGTCTGAAAGCCGAATGTTACAAGCAAACTAAGCAAGGCAGCAGGCGAGCCCTAGCGGCTATTTGGTGCTAGTGCAGGACGGCGGGGGATCATAATCATAATTGCATGGATGTCAGATGATAGAGCGGATTGTGAGCGGGGAAGTGTTAGGCGCCAAAGATACAATCTCCGATTGGATCCCGCATCGCCTTGCATCGCTTCCCTTGATTCCCCATATGTTGACTTGAACTCATGAAGCCTTCCCCGATTCAATTTAATGTCTTCCATACCCCTATGGTAGCCACTTTTCTTCTGTTCTTGCGATTGTGCTCGACCATACCACTAAGACTCGAAACGGATACAGAAACAATTGAGGCCCGGCACTTGGCTATCATATGGTTGGATGTTCTTCGTATTTGTAGCACGGTTTCTGACAGCACTTCTTCTATGAAACTTTAGAGCTAAGGGTCTGTGAAATATCACTTCACTGGTTGCTTTCGTCTTGGACCGTGCATTTTCGTTATCGTTGATCTGTTATTGCGAAATTCCTTGTCGTTTGACGTTTGGTTTTCAGTGCAGCCAACTTCCAAGGGCTGTTCACCGATGGACTCGGAGCCCCATACATACCCCATGGGTCCTCACTCGATACCCCATGCATGGTCTAGCCCACAGGACAATTCAATCCTGCTAGGTTTGGTCCGCGTATGAGAACACGAGGCAACGGCGTGGTGCTGCGCACAGCCGCCCAGGTCCCAATACATGATGATCAGTCCGCTCATTTTAATACTTAAATCATAATGATTCAATGACTCATAATCAGTCAGTTTGTAAATCCCCACCCTTCTGACTCTACCTCCACGATGGAAAAAGTTCTGGAGAGGACCCCATACGACGTCTGGGTCAACATTTCGCGCTTTATCCCTCGGAAGGTCCTACGCACCCTCTATGGAGTCAATCGGAGCTTCCTCGAGATCGCCACCAGTGCTAGATACGAGGTAGTCACGTTCCTAAAATTCGACAAGAACACGAAATCGTTGTGTAAGAACCTCAGGTACGTTTCCCTCGTCGTTTTTACCAGGTGCAGATCTCATGATGTATTCTAGCGATCCTAACATTGGCCCGCTGGTCCGCCACGTGAAGATTGCCCCGTGGTTGGTTCAGCCTCGTTTGAAGCCCTCCCACAAGCGAGGGAAGAGCTTGTGGAACTTCATCAACACACTCTTTGATCCTCATTACGCGCAACGGAAGATGAACAAGAAGGTCCAGAAGCGATTGCAGAAGGACATCCGGCGCGTTACCAATACGATTTCCGGGATGCGAAACCTTTCAGAGTACTCCTTGGAGTGGAAGCCTGATCGCCCGCACCCAGAACTATATAAAGCGTTCCTCGGTCCCCTCCTCACGCGCATCCAGGACAAGCTTGTCAAGCTCTCGCTTAATATCCCACCCGAAATGCTACGCACCCTCGCTCCGGTCGCTTTACCACGTCTGGAGCATCTGGAAGTTGTTGTGTGTACGAAGAGGTTGCCGAGGACAGAGATTGACCAGATTTTTGATTGCTTCGCTGTATTCGTCAACAACCTCTTTTCTACCCTCCGGTCGTTGTCGTTGTCAATTTCATCCCGTGTCCCCTCCCAGTACCTTGATCTAACCCGTTTCTTCACGTTGATTGGTGTCTTCCCTCGTTTGAACAGGTTTTCTTTATGCATCCCTTTTGATGGCGTCCACCTTTCTTCGCCCCATAATCTAATTGCGTTCTTGAATAAGCAGCGCCAAACCCTACAGCATTTGCAGCTGAGCACCACTCGTTGCACAGCACCTGACTCGCCGACAGATCCGGAATCCAAATTCTGGATTCGTAACATCCTCACCTCCCTCGACATTCCGTTCCCTCAGCTCCACGATGTACAGCTCGCATTGCGGCCCATCAAGGCGGATTTGACACCCATCCTCAATTTCCTCGCACACCATGCTGGTCAACTCGACAGCCTGACACTCACTGACCGAGCTCTCACATACACCGAAGTCAGAGATCTACTTGATGACATCGGTGCCTATGAGCACTCTCCGCGACTCAAGCAACTACGCCTAAAGCTACAGCACCTCAGTCCCGCCCTTCTCGGGCTCCTTGCCTCCAGAATACCACGACTCTCATTGCTTGAACTGTCGTTCGGTGAGGTGGTGGCTACGGCGGCCCATCCAGGGCATTCTGGGTCACCCGCACACTCCAAGCAGGAAGAGTTTGTAAGCATCGTCCATTTACAATCCCCGTCTGCCCGTCTTGACACCTTCTGTTGCACAGGATCTGTTTGAGGCCGAAATGCGAGGCAACAGTCAGATCTATGCCTCTTGGTGTCTAGGGACGATTGGTCTCTGCCAAGACTCCCGCCATGCGTCTGCCAGGCTGCCAGGCGTCCTCGTTGATTGCATCCCGGCCCTTCAAAGTGTCGTCCATCTGATACCTGAGTCGGAAGTACAACGTGGTTGAATGGACTTGCGTTGGGCCGTTGGCTCACGTTCCTATCACCCTGTGCGTCGCAGGGTGATGAATATTGCTACGGAGAAGTATCCCGTCGGCGTTTCAAGTTACGCGGTAACTTTGTATTGATGTCTTATTTCCTTTTGGTCCGATCACTCGAGATTGACTCGAGACCCGAGTCTACCATGTTGTAGCATACAGCCTTTACAATTCCGCTAATTATGTATGCCGTATAATTCTCTGGTCGATTTTACATGCGATCCGACGTTTCTAATGGTCTAATCCTCTTGTACGATAGTGTCAAGATATTTCTCTGGTCGGTGACTCTTTACATGCGACCCGACGTTTCTAATGGTCTAATCTTCTTGTACGATAGTGCCAAGATATATCTCGCTTCATGTTGTCGATTCTCGCAAGAGGTACTAGATGGAGCACGCCATCAATTTTGACTGTTGACGCGAAGCTTCGATGATCCATTAGACAAATGTAAATCGTAAGGTCTACCACTCTTTCAAACACCGGACTTAGTCGCTTCTGACGGATGATTGGAAATGACGGAACTTGCACCGTCACTGATAGTATCTGGAACCCCAAGGGTATCAAGACACCAAGTTCCTGTCCCGGTCGAGAGTGATCGCGAAGGGTCATCGCTGGAAAGAGACAGAATATTGAGAAGAATAACGGATCCCTGTAGACGATGAGTTATACGATGCCTGGCGGATTTCAGAGAACAAGCTGACCATGATACAAAGTAGGGATATCATGAACCTAGGGAAACAGTCATGAGGCTCCAGGTCAGTATACAGCAATCAACGAAACATACCCAAGAACACTGTGCTGAAGAATACTAACAAAAAAGGTGTAAGGAACGACGGTAAGGTAGAATGCTTGTTCATTCTAGTAAGCAATGGAACTTGTATGACTTCATGCCATGTACTCACCTACTATAGAGGTGCAAACCAACACCCCATCACGAATAAGCTGCCCCGTCAACAGGCACTTGGGGCCGCCCACCGCATAAAATCTAGCTAATGTCATCCCCCCCACAGTGAGCTGGACACCAATCACTGAGACACTAATGCAACATTAAATATAACAAAGAGTGACACGGAAGCGGCAAAGCTCACGTCAAAACGACCATCGGCCCGCGACTCAGGGGTCCACCCACCAGGCAGGTCGCGTCGAAGTGAGTGGCATTGATGATTTTGACGGCAGCGTACATGAGGATGATACGCTCGAAGAGCCAGATGGCGGAGAGCGGAACGTTGATGCGCCAACCGCCGAAGTAGAGGGCAGAGACTGGGGATATAGCTCGTTAAATTTCAAAGAACATGTTGATGGCCGCACCTCGAAGCATGACGACGAACTGTACAGCAGCAAAGAGACATTGAATTACGATAGATTGAAACCATAACCATCGCGAGCACACATCTGGATGCACCGCGGGTCGTGAAAGGAGGACTGTGGTCCAAACGAAGTTGATGCTGAAATGGTGAACTCGTCAATAATGGGCCAAGTAGAGTAACCAAAGGCCAGCTTGCGTTTGTCCAATGACACCACCGTATCTTGTAAAGACGTAGATGCATAATACATGTGGAGGCAGACGCTTGGCAATCATAGGTCTGGTGAAGTATTAATTACGAGGTAAGGGTCAAGATAGAGTCGTCGCCTTACTTCCAGACATTTTTGTACTCCGTTGGAAAACGTAAAAAGCAGTCTACAGCGAGCCAAGTCCAGGAAATGACTTGTGTCGTTGATTAATCATCTGCTATTTTGCCAGGGAAAATGACAACGTACCAGATAAGATGTTTCTTGTGATCAAGCTTCCAAAGAAAGCATGAGAGCCCAGAAGCATGTCACTGTAAGGAGAGTGGTGACTTGGTGGTTGGAGGGATGTGAATCGAGAAAAGCTCTGAGGTAGAGAGGTAGAGCACAGAATATTTAGGCATTATAAACAACACAGGGTCTGCGGCTCAGGTACGAGTACCGTGACTAATCCCATTGAGAATAGCGGTAAAGAAGAGGTAAGAGATCGCGGAGCGAATAGCAAGCGAGAAACTTATCACGCTGCCAGTGCCGCAGAGGTTGAAAAGAGGTTGGAGATCAGGCGAATGTAGATCTTTAATGAAATGGTTTTCAAAGCAAGAGATGGAAGGTCCGCTGAAGGAACCACAGCGGTTCGTCGATTTGGCCGTGGTTGGACGCACACTGCCTGGTATGTAGCGTAAACCTCCATTGCTAGCCCCGGGATCAAGAAGCCTCACCAGCCATACCACTCGTCGATCCTCGGAAATATCCGTATAGGTCCGCATTAAACCGTGCCCAAGTTCCACTCTGTTCTACCATTACTTAGTCGAACCCTAGTAAGTGACTGTGACCACCCACCTGAGACCGCAGATTCCATATATCCGAACAGAAGAACCTTGTGCCAGTGGTACGGTGATGAGTGAAGGTCCCTGAAATATTAGGATCGCGGTTAGAACCCGAAATTCTGTCGTGCCCCCAGGCTTTGAGGGCGTGCTATCTACAAAAACACAATAAAGACAACAGGTGACTGAATTTTGGAAGTAAACTGTTCACAGCCCACCTGAAATTCCCCTTTAAATGAGGCACAGCCACAATACTACGCTCTAGCCTTTGATACCAACGTACTAGTATTTGAAACCCAACGCCATTGTAGATACCCTAGCCAGGGACGACTTAGTGTGGAGGAAGAAGCATACTACAACCAGTCGATCTTCGACGGAGATCTGACTCGAATTGAATAGAGGATGGGCGTCCCTGATAATTCTTACAAGCAGGCCTCACCCTGATCGCGGATGGACTGAACTCGTGCCAGGCTCCGCATTGGGCTCTTCTTGGCGGTCTATTTCACAGCACTGCCTGTAAACAAAGACGATGTTGAACTTGTCGGCCCCAAAATCACGCTGAACTATGTGATTTCCGGACACAAATCGGTATTCCATGTATCTCGAAAGTCGCGCTGAGGATACAGATGTCGAGGATGAAACTTCGACGCGCGAAGAGAATACGTAGGCTTCTTTGAAGCATTTGTCTCAACGAATTGAACGTTCCTAAACCTGGTATTAGATGGGCAAAAAGCAGAAAAGAATTGATAGGACATGATGGTCGGACCCGATGAAACGACGGAAACTAAGAGGTTCAAAATTCTTCGATATCATCGCCATCCAGCCACCCACCCACGTCGGCCTCTGTGTCCTTGCGGCGGGCCCGAAATAAGATATCAGCTTCAACGTCTTCGGCGGATGCATTCATCTCCGTTTCATCGAGGGCTTGTCCATCTCCGAACGGAACCCCAAATGAAAACCTCAAACGCGAAAACATTGGATGCGAAACTGGTGGACGAGGGAGAGAGCTATCCGTCACCCCGTCTCGCGCTTTCAATATACCACCCAACTCCATGGCAACGTCTGCGTGGCTCCAGCCACTGCGCTGGTCCCTCTGTTCAATGAAGTCAGTTTACAAGCCGGTGCTCTGGTATGAACTTGCGCACTTGACCTGTCTCGTCCGCCAAAGCCCACCCCCGCGCGTCCCTCACACCTTCCCAGGCATCTTTCTCCTTTCGTAGGCATTCGAAAAAGGCGGGCTTGAGTATCTTCTGCGATCGGCGGCTCACAGGTGATGGCAGCGAGTGTAGCGTGCCTAGTGTTAATAAATGGAAACGGTGGGGATTTGCTTGGTACCACTAATGTTCGAGTGTACATCAGACAAGCGCCGTGTGAGAAACGGTAGCAGTGGAATGGAATGCTTACCGCTTCGCCTCCGCTGGAATCGACCCAGCTCAGCCAATCAGCTACTCCGTCACAATGTTCTATGCCATCACAAAATTGTGGATAATTTTGATGAATATAAAGCGAAAACAGGGAAGAGTCGATTGGGGAGTCGGCATACAGCATCTATGAGAATAATTCAGTCACTTAAGCCGATCGACCAGGAGGCGTTACAGCAGGCTTACATCAACATCAACGCGGCTTGCTCTCCTTTCTTGTTCCTGTAGACCGGGCGGAAGTCTGGGAGGATCTTTAATTTGGGAATCGATCAACTTTTCTTTTTGGATGTCCTTTGCGGTTGCAGAGGAACTTGGTGCGTCTCCCTTCCCTGCGAAACGGAAATATGTCAGCGCCGTGAATTCCTAAGCGATCAGGAACATACTAACGTTTGTTATACAGGACTTTACCGAGAAGGTGGAAAAGCACCAGGCTCTGCTCCCGTCTCGTTACGGACTCGAGCACAACTTTTTTGCCCTTCTCGCTGCCTTTCTTCTTCCGAGTCTTACCACTCATCTCGACGACACAAGCGAACTGAAGAGCCATAATGGCACTCCTTATGTCACCATTCGCTGACTCGACAATAGCATCTAAGACCTCCCTAGATGGAGGCGACTGCGAAGATCTCGAAAAATGGGCATTCAGGAGTGCCTGCAGAGCCTTCAGGAGAAGGGTAGGCGCAATTGGGTTAAAACTAAAAGAAATGCATCAGAACAAATTATTTCTGGACCCAAGTGAGGGGAATGGTACCTGATTTGAGTAACGTAAGGTCCGCCTAACAAATCACGCGAAAGGACGGTCCGTATGTCCAAGACTCCTTCCTTTGCCTTTCCCCACCCTCCACCACTGGCCATTCGCTCGTCGGTCGCTTCACCTCGCACACCTGCGTCGCTGACCACGACGACAACTGGGATTGGAGGAGTGGAAACTGGTAATTTGACAAGGGCTTGAAGAGCAGCATGGAACTGCGCTTGAGTCCCAGGATGCAGTATATTAGGAAGGTCTTCGAGTAGTATTATGTGGCGCTTCGTAGCTGTCGCAGAAAATGGTGGTGATTGTGATGAGGACCCCGCGTGATTAGAAGAAGGAACCGTGAATAGGCCCTGACAACTGGACGCTCGATTCAGGAAAGCCTCAAATTTTGAAAATAAAGCTTCGCCGTCCGGGTCGTAATTTCTGGGAGAGAAAGTGTCGGTATTCCCAGCATTAAACGCGGCGGAGTCATCTGGCAGGGTAGGATATGGTTTCAACAAAAGTTTCTGCCCGGACGTAGGAAAGACGGACCGAACGCGCTCAAGGAACTTTCCCCAATTGCATTTCTCCACTCCATAATCTCGAATCCCATTTCCCGCGCGAGAACTCGAATAGTTGTGGTCTTCGCTGTACCAGCGGGCCCGGTTAACGCAAGTATTCGCTGAGAACAAGTGTCAGCCAGCTGCCGTTTGATAGTCAATATACCTTACTCTATATTTCGTCAACGTTCCAGAAGGACCTCCTTCAAAAGCTTCGTGTAGCCATCGTCGAACGTCCTCGACCTTTCGCTTGTGTACCGCGAGCTCTGCCTAACCGATCTTGTCAGACACTTCCAGAGAACTAAAATTTCGCCAACCTCCGTTGTTGGCTCGTAAATGTCGACCCACATCCTATGGTCTACAGTCGTGGCTCGAATTAGATAAGCTAGAGTACAGATCGGAACGAGCTCACCAGGTTCATCCATGTTATGGGTTCGGAAATGTGGTAGTTCCCTCGCTTTAGCTTTCCTTTTAGAAGAAGTTTGAGATGAGCTTGGATCCGCATCCGATTGGCAGCTTGAACTTGGGGACTTGAACTAAAACACGCCCTCAGTTCTTCTCCTCGAAGTTATTATAACAGGATATAGATTAATTACTGCGGTAAGAGGGTCAAATCTTTTCGAATTCGGCGATGCACTGGGTACGCGTGTCTCGAATTTGATGACATTTACTTTCGCCGATGAAGGCTTGATTTTCTTTTGTGATGGCTTCGGTGCCATGGTTAGTGGAGAGGGTCCTGGTTCAGCGATCGTTATGGTTAATTATGAAGCTTTGAAGAGCGTGACCACGACGCGTCTCGTCACGTCGTCGTTTGTTTGTCGTGACTTACACCATGCGGCAGCGGTCCGACGAATCCCAGTACTTATGGGAGCCTGACGCTGCCGTACCGGGTTTGCTTCCCTCGTGCCTCTTGCTTATCGGTAGGTAAAGAAAAAAATCAGTGCGCTGCATACCCGTACGGGCCGTACTTGCAGTGCGTTTGGAAGAGAAACTGAGCAGCGATGATGGCGTGCACTTGTGAGGCACGCCATCGGAGTTCGCAGAGCAGAACGTGGCCCAACTCGTGGTCGAGCCACACCGCTGGTCTTTCAGTCAGCATGAACCTTCAAGAGCGGCGAGAAATCAACTATTGTGATCCCTCTTTCCTTCAATTCCTGTGCGATTTTGGACCCCAAGTACACGCTATGAACCTCTCCAACGACTCAGATCAACTCGTCCTATACGCCCGCAACCTACCGCAACACATCACTTATCTCAATGTGGAAAATACATTCAGACAATGCAATTTCATTGTCGCAGCAACTCTCTATGAAGAATCTGACGGCGCATCAGCGACCGAAAAAGTCACAAGCTCCAAATTAACTGCGTGCATAACCTTCATGTCCATCGCCGATGGTGAAGCCAACTTTCCTTTGACATCGATCTCCGCTGATACCCACGTTCGACAATACGCTAGCTAAGAAAGCGCTCGCGACTGTAAACCTGTGTCATATTCCCGGTGTTCAGCCAGAGGCCCGCTTGATCCTCTCGCAGACGCGTTGTTCAGTCCATTCGACTGCGCCAAAAAGCTGCGCCGGTCGAGTAGTGAAGCATCTTCCACAGGACATCACTGCTGCTGAACTCTACGATCTCGTAAGACCATTCGGGCCCGTCGAATATGTCGAAGTAAACCAAGATATCGGCGGGATTCTTCATTTCAGCAATGAGGCACATGCAAAAAGCGTCGAATTGGGCCTGGCGAAGCTGGCGCTCCTGTCGTATGACCCCAGCATGCTGTTTTGTACAGTATGTGACATCGTTTGGAACAACTGGGTGGTTTTGTTTAACGCTCCTTAGAACCTTGGTCCTGAAATCACGACCCAAATTCTCAGAAAATCGTTTGAGGAGGTAAAGTAAAGACTATACCTATGATGCAATACCTAACGAAACCACATAGCTTGATATGGGCCCCATCGTTAGGCGAGGCTGTTCTCTGGATTGCGCGCATCTCTTGTTGAATTACAATTTCCCTTCAGCGCTGAGGTTCATTGTGCTCTCGAGGGCCAAAGCTTAGAACGCGGCTATGTGCGGTATACATCTCCTCTTGCTGGTGGGTTTCACGGTGTTGTCTTCTCCGCACGGTCTCTGATTAAAAACGATCGTTTTAGCATTCTTAGCGATGGAAGCAATCGATGGCACCTTACTTGGCTCGAAATCTGTGACCGTAAACTTCCAGGACACAACTGTTGGCCCAGTGCTTGGGATTTATGAACAAAGCATTCGCGACTTGCAGTGGGCTATATCGGACAAGATCCGGCTTACGACACTCAATGCGACTGCCGAAGACGCCAGACGGCGGGCGCTTTCTGAAATCGATGCCCTGAAAGCCAGATTGGCGAAGCAAGAGAGCACTATGCGGAACGCTGATGAAGAAGTGAAAAGGTTAACGAAGGACAAAGAACAGCTCAACTCCACCATTCAAATGATACAAGGTGGCTGGATAACCTGTCAGCAAGAACAATCAGCGCTCCGTTCGAAGGTAAAAGAACTGGAAGACGAGCGGGCTCATCTTCAATCAGACTTCGGGAGATTGCAACTTGAAGTGGAAGCACTGGCGGGCGTTATCGACTCTAAGAGGGCAGAGATCGACAAGCACCGGCGCCAAATCCGAGAATTGCAGGATGACAAGACTCGGTCATACATGGAGGAGGCGAAACGCGTCTGGGAAGAAGACAACGCTCGCAAAGCATGGCAGGCGGAAAGAGACCAACTCCACTGCGAAAATGTGCAGATGAAGGCTGAAATCGCCCAAATCTCACAGAAGCGCGCAATCGCTCGCATAAACAAGGAGGCGAAGGAGAAGAGGAGAAGAGAAGAGGCAGAGAAGAAATTGCGGGAGATGGAGGAAGAAAAGAGAAAAAAGGAAGCCATACGTTTGGAAGAACTTCGACAAAAAGAGGAAGAGGAACTTCGAAGGAGAGCAGAGGAGGAACGAAAAGAACAGGAAAGGCTTCGAGAACAAACTCGTTTAGACGATTGGAAGCGAGCAACGCAGGACGAAATTAACCGATGCCGCTGGAGGGACCATCGAGAATGGGGATGTGGGACGGGACATTGGACACAAGAGATTGCGCTGGGACGTTTCCGGGTTCTGTTTCACGAATTTGAGAAAAGCGACTTCTCAGAGGAACGACCACTTACGTTCGAGAGCGTCCCATGGCCAACACTTTACGACCCCATCCAACTCCAGCCATTCAATCTCGACACGGTGGCTGTGAGAGCCTTCCTGTGGCATGCGAACAATGCGCCACATCACCCAGAACAACCGGCCTTCAAACCTTTACTCAAGAGGATGCAGATCTGTTTTCATCCCGATAAATGGAGCGCTCGAAACCATCTGAAGTCGGTGATGGACGACAATCTTCGGATGAAGTTGTACGAAAACGTGACGGCAGTGTCTCAAGCAATCAATGCGTACGTCGAAGAGTTGAGCAAATTCCCGTAGGGCCATGTATCAGTAGTACTAGAGGGAGAAAACTGAAGAGACATGAGGGTGTGATA
>JABCKH010000132.1:0-35430 GCA_018851285.1 Lyophyllum semitale | reverse complement strand
CCTTGCATAACGCGGAAGGTTCATTCTTTGCATAACGAGGTATGTTCATTCCTTGTTATTTCATCAGCGGTTATCCCGAAATTCCCGACAATTACAATTTCCCAGCCACCATCGCTACTCAGCACTCCTCTCACCATGCCTGCGCTCTCCGCACCACGCAGCCACCGGCGTGTTTCACACACTTACTAACGCGACCCCGCACGAGTTCCCGACTCACAGGAACGACCCCAACGGAGGAGACGCGAAGGAACGGCGGGGCAAGGCAAAGGGTAACCGGTAGACCCCTACTAGTGCGAGAACCATCAGGTCCGTTCATCCGTCACCTCGCGCTGTCCGCTGGCAACACTGACCATTACTCACCCCATAGGCGACTGAAACACACTCCACACGTCGTTATTGGCCACTATGTCCGCCCCATAGCCCACACCAACTGCCACATCGCACTACGGCCACCATATCGGCACCTCCTCCCCGTGCAGTCCCCTTGCGGTCCACCGAGGATGTTGGCAGCCCACCACAGCCAGTCACCCGCCACGTCGTCAGCTCCCGTACTCAGAGGAGCCCGCAATGGCGGGTCTTCTCAGTTGCGGGAGCTATATGTGGTGTAGGCTGAGGCTCCATGTGGAATATGTCGAGACCAACGCACGACCGACACTGACTAGTTTGCGATAATCTAGTCGCGGAAAAATCAGCCGCGGTCCCAATTCGTCCATTAATGTCCACGACCCAAACCAGACTGGACCTCAACATACTCATTGTTCGCTGTCCTGCTGCGGGCACCAAGGCCATTGACTGCCAGATATTTGGAGGAGGAACTGCTGGTGAGTGCATTTGTGTGTGACGACGGTCAAACATAGCTGATAACACATGTCTTGTCATCGCAACCGCCCGAGTGAACACCAGCAAGTCAGTGCTCGTACTCAATGGTGGTTGGGGCAGCCAGTGAAACTATTGTGAGTCCCCCTTCTATATTTGACGACCTCATGGAGCCATTATTGACTTCAGCGACTTCAGGCTCGTCGGAGCAGCACCAGGGAACAGCTATCAACGGGTATCCGGCCTGCGAATATAATTGTGTGCTCAAGAAACAGCTTTCGAAGTGGGTCGAGATTGACGGAAGGAGGAAGATACCCGGTCGGTGGGATACCCCCATCGCTATGTCATCAATGTACTCCTACCCCGTTGCCGGCCCGTGCTGCAACAAAGTCAGGACATGCCACCCGGCTCGCGGATACATCGACTCGTGCATTGCCTATTTCAGATAAGCTTTTGACCCATGTGCCTTTTAGTATTAGGGTGTCTTTCCCCCATCTCGAACCCAGCCCAAGATCACTTCCGACTTCAACTCTACCAAGACTGTAAGCTGTCAGCAGCTTCAATACCATAGATTTGTGTGTCGTTCGTTTCAAAAGTTCCATCAAGTCGATCTCGTTAACTCTTCTGCTCACGTCTCCCCAGGCTTCTCTCCAGCTGCAATTCCCCTGGCAGATGACATTCATACTTGGATACCTTCAGAGCGGAATCCTCAAGCTCGAGCACAACACCAGAACTTGAAACTGTCCGTGGTATAGGCAGAAACGATGAATGGAAGTAAGTAAGCGCCCGCCAGGATTTATGTGGTATAGCTACCAAATATCGATGGAAGACCAGTACGTGCCTCTAGTCTGTTTGGGCCTTAGTTCTGTTAGTTGACTCGCCATTCAATGATGAATAGAAGCAAGTATACACACTATAAAAATGGGCCCTTCACAACCCGTCTCAGCAGGAAAACCCAATCTCCACAGTCTTGAGCGAATCATCTCTCACTTACAATGAGGTTTGCGCTTTTGAATATCTTGCTCCTGGCGTTTTCGACCTTGAAGGCTACGGCAATGCCATCCACTGTCACGAAGGACGTCAAAGCCGAGGAACACAAGGACAACCAGCTCGCCATCCGCACTGTTGAGGTTGGGAAGGCTGTCGAAGCCCAGAATCTCGGTCCCTGGGCTGCGGTCATCGTTGGGGCCGCCTTGGGCTATGTGTTCACCAAAGCGGCCGACTATGCATGGGACAAATTTGTCCAGTGGAAGGACGCTGGGTTCCCGGGTCTAGTAGACCCCCAACTCGTAAATGTGACGCCCGAGAAGGGCGAGGTGAGTGAATCGGGTGCGACGATGGATGATGGTCTGAGGCGCCGCTTTTTAGGACCTCCGTACCTTGATGACGAATCTTGTCAATAACATCTCGCAGAGAGCGGGACCGGATGTTGGAGTTCTTTTAATTCAAAAGGACGCCATCACAGGGATCAACCTTGCAAACTATAATTGGATGCCTGTACAGTTGCAGAAAAGCCCCGACGTACCGAATGACTACCAAGCGTGAGTCGTCCCTCTTCTTCTGCCACGCAGTGATGTTGTATTGACAATTGCACAGTTTCGATCTTTTGTACGCGATGCAGGGGACCTTAAATGCACAGGAGTATCTCAATGGCAACATGGCTCTTGTACGTTGTGACCGCACTCTGTTTTGTTATTCGCGTTGAGTCCTAACGACTTCAATTTGACTACATACTAGTTTCAAATGGGTGGAGCTTTAGGCCTTGGGGTAACGAATGGCGATTCACCAACTTTGGCATCCAATACATTCTATTTTGGTAAGTACTAAGGCGAGTCTAAGAGTGGGTGTTGAATTCTTCTCTCCCACATCGCCATTTCTGACTCACACTCTGACGCAGAAGCTCGAAGACTCCCGTGCATTTGATCCTATTGATGCTTTCCTTGAACTTCTTGCCCTTTTCGTTATCTGCCCATTCTCGTGTCTCTCAAGTTCAACCGTTCTTCGTCCCAGAAACTGTATGATAGGCTTTAGCTTCAGCACCCCTTCATTGCCATCCATTAGCTCTGGGAGGAAGTTTCTTCTCTTCCTAGTGACGTGTTCATTATTTCGTATGTTTGTGTTGTGGAAATATATATCCTCAGGCTTGAAGCATGACTACTTACAAACTACTTGTGCGAATGAACATGAATCGAGGCCCTTCCTCAAGATCCTCGAAGTGGCTCCCATCACTGGTCATGTGCGATCATTTCCCCGCAACCCAAGAATTCATACCTTGCAAAGGCTTATTAGTTGCTCGAAATTATGTCTCCCAGTCGCAGACGAGGTAGAGGCTGATTCGAAGTAAGAAACGGGTACTAGGCATAGCTACGTGAACGACGAGGCCGTTTATTTTCTGCCACTTCTGCGGGACTGTAAAAAGTTGCACATGGCCCTGCTTTACGCGGGGGGTCGGCCTGCGGCGCGTATTCGACGTGTCTACAACCTTCCTGCTCTCTATCCTGATGCCCAGAAGCCGCTATCTAGCTAATTTTGAGAACTGCAAGAATATCAGTGATTCTGTTGGCTAATTTGTTGTACAGAGCATAGTCCGATGAAATCAATGTCAAGTTACCGTCAAACCAGGGTGGCTGATTGAGGATCGTAATTTTCGAAGGCAGATGGGCAAACCGTTTGGGTTGAAGGTGCCACAAGTCGGAGGGAGTTGGTCGGAATCGGTTTGACCGTGACGGCCTGTGCATGGGTTCGAACACCTGTAAATCCAGGTACGATATGGCGCAGATATTCGAAGAGGAGTGTTATCTCAATATGTTTTCCACTGATTAGATTCGACATAATTCACGGCTAAGACAGGCTAAGATTTGTACCCAAAAAATCTAAGTATACCCCATGCCCGGACCGGATCAGGCATCCCGCCCTTTCCCTCCCGTTAAATCTTAATTACAGTTCTAGGGCTATCGTCCCCGAAGCAACCCCGAAGAATGCGTGTTGGAAGAGAAGGGCCTTACTTATCGCATTGGGCTGGGTATGATTTCAACGATCTCCATATTCAGGCATAGGGAGATGCGGGTCCAATGTAAATATAGTGAAAGCTGCTGGCCGGCGTTCGAACGCTCCAAGCTGCATACAGGACATTGTCAATTGAGACAAATGGGAACCAGTAATCTGACGGCGTTGCAAGGACGATGACCGAGAATAATATCCAAAACTAAAACACAACACTCCACCGCCACACCGGGACGGCTTTCATTAATTTCCAAAATTCGTTATATTTCCATTTATAAGTTCAGCAGTTGTCAACATATTTCCAGCGTCAAGCCTCCTCGAGATCATTTGCCATTTTTGCCAGTGTACCTGACGACATACTGGAGACAAGTTAGTTAGAGGTGGACAAAAGTATAAACAACAGGTGCTTACAGCGCCACGCTCGATCGTATTGATCAAGATCCAGCCAGACTTGTACAAACCGTACGACGACCAAGTTCCCACAAAATCGATGATTCCTCCACCGACCGCATTGTCGTCCTCGGGGTAGATATCAATGAATCCGATCTCATGCACTCCAGCACCAGTAGGGTCGGACGGAATGGAGCTGATATCTAGGAGTCTGAAGCCAGCACCGTAGTTGGACTGTCCGACAAGGAAAGTAAGGACGAGAATTTCGTATCATATCTGGACGGACTCGCCTGGTAGGACCTGCCGTTGGCGATATATTGGTTGTGGTCAATACCCTTGACGTTGGCTTTGTAGTGGCCAGTCAGGACAGGCGCAGTGAGGTCGCTGATATCCCAGATGTACGTGACTGGGTAGCCATCGGCCGCGAGTCCAGCAGCCTTGATCTCATCCAGTTCATCGTCGAGGAGGAGGTAATGCTGGTTGTTGGGGTCGAGAACCCATCTAGACACCGGCGGCCATCTGCGGTTAATTGTGTGTCATTAGTGTGATTGTGCAACTTACTTACCCTTGATGTGTGTAGCTAGCGCCAACGTAGCCTGTGCGCGAGATGATGGTTGCGTTGGCCGTGTTCGTAACGTCTTGGCAGCCCCATGAGGTGTAGTCGCGAGCGAGTCAACAAACGCTGGCTTACCGTAAATCGTCAAGGTGTCTTCATTATACCCGTAACAGATATCTATGCCTTTGAATCGTTTGTCCGGTCCACGATATGGAAGGCATTGTGCACTGACATAAGTGTCAGCTCTGGGAAAGATGTGAATTCGTGGCTTCATGACTCTTACTCGTGAACGTAGCCATCCTTGCCCTGGAAACCGGCGAGCGTCGGGTTCGAAGGATCCTTTATGTCGATGAAAACGAGGCCTGCAGCGAACGTGCTGTTCCTGGGCGCGCTACCAACCGAGGCTACCCACGACAGTTCCTCGTTGACGACAACGTTGTGGGTACGACCGACAGGCAGCCCGCGGAAGATGGCCGCATCCGCGACAGAATCGAAAGTCTTGGGTTTCTCCGCTGGCTTGATATTGAGAAGCTTCTTGAGGTCGAAGAACTGGATGTGATGGTTGACCGCCTCGGAACCGATGACGGCAATATCTTTCGTCACACGGATCTCTGTGTGGGCGTTAATTGAATTTGTAGGTTAAATCGCAACGAAAGAAATCGAGATCTAACCTCTCCAGATTGATGGTTTAGCACCTTGGGTCTGTGGAAGTCGACCCAGATAATCAATTTCTCCATTCTTGAGAATCTCGATGAAAGCTGCTCCGTCCGCTTGTCCAATGATTGCGAAGTCGCGCCCCTTACTGGTCCAGCCCCAGCTTGAGCTGATGGGTCGTCAGGGCGCATATTCAGAATAGTAAAAGCGAAGTGTCATACCTGCCTTCCCCGGTCGCGCTTCCAAGTTCTGCGTGCGACTTGAAAGAATAGAGGTCGATGTTACTACATCTGAATTCGCCGGCACGACCTACGCGCCAAAATTGAGCACTGAGCTGCCCATAGTATTTCGTAAAAGAGAAACTTGCCGTTGACACAAGGTGTGTATGACAATGGGAGATGCTTGCCAGAATTGTAGTCTCCAGCAGCTCTACGGGCCGCGAACCTCTCTGTCTTGTTACTCATGATAGCCTCATGGACTTGCCCATTCTGGTAGGCCTCTTTGCTGGTAGGGTTGGGGATAGTCTGTGCAAAGGCGACGCCCGTGGCAGCCAAGGTCCAGAGAAGTGAGGAACGCATCTTGACGAGTCGATGGAAAAATAATCCCGACAGAGCGAGGCATTTCTGCGCCCTTCTTATACGCCTTCACCATCGCCTTTAGGGTCAACTTGGTTACTAACCGGACGACCTCATGTTCAGAGATACCATGCAACTATTACGAATTGAGGCGACCCAAAGCACATGGATCCATAGATGCCAAGGACAAGAAGAAGGCAAGCAGACAGCGCCCGGGTCCCAGACCGCCTTTAGAGTTACTGCCAAATGAAACGTTTCGCTGCGGCCTGTGGAGTGATAGATTGAGCAAACCGGGTGGAATGAAATGAATAAATTGGGAGGACGACGCGGACGAGGAGTTGGATGCCGGCCCGGGCTGGTCGGGTCTGCGCCAGTGCCTCCGCAGCGTCGATGACTCTTAATATCGATGTCAGTGCAAAAATAGCCCCGGTAGCGCTTCGGTAGCGCCGCGATGACTGCAGCATGTGCATTCCTTTATGAATGAATACGCATACTTATGGGGAACTGATATCTACGAACCTGCGAGTGATTGGATGGCGACAACCAAAAACATGGGATATCTGGTCCATCCGAGTAGTACCGGTGTTGTGATAGAGTGCGGAAGGCTCGCCATTATGGCGTTTAATTGCCATTATCACTAAGAGTCGTAGCTGGAGGGGGAATAGGAACCGAAAGTGTCGTGTGGAGTAGAAGTCGACTTTGTGCCCAATTGGTGTGCCAAGCATTTGTTTGCTTCCGAGCGGCAATTTTGTACACTAGCCATGTCCTTCAAGGACCCCTATAAATATACGGATTTTAGGCTCTCTCTTTCCGTGTGGTACCCAGAAGAGGTCAAGATGGTCCGTGTAGAGGCAAGATATCAATCTGGCATGCAAATATGGCGATTTCTGATAAGATTCCCAGCCGTTCCAAGACCTAGGAGGATTGTTGGTTAAATATAGCGAAGTGACCGAGAGAATATTGACGTGAGGAGGAACCCGTTCGGATATCTAAGGCAGGGGGGCAGGGCGAGGTGGCATTTTCTGACCTGAGGGGTGATTGGGTGGATCAACTGTAACAAATCTGCTTTGACATTTGACGCTCAACTTTGTTGCCCTTTATCTCCGCTAAGCACGGCGCTGAAATGCTCGTCCCTAGTCCAACCGTATCACCTTCACGGCATATCTGCCAAAATGGCCCACTCCGACCCCAACGCCAGCGTGAATGACTTGACCCAAGAGCAGCTTGAACGTCGAGAGGAACGTGAAGCAGCCCGACGTGAAGATTTGGAGCGTATGGTGATGCGGATCGAGGCACTGGAATTATCTTTGGCTGAGGAAAGAGACCGTGCAAGGCAAGAGGAACTGAAGCGGCAGGGAGAGGCGCAGCAACTGAGGGAAGCAGCGGCGCAACAAGATCCTGCAACTCCTAGCTACCCCACCGTCATCGATCTTAATCGCTCAGCGTCCGACTCCTCTGCCCGTCGTGACACGCACAGCCCATCTCGCGTTCACGTCGCTGATAGGCAACAACAAACACCACATGTTCGGGAAACGGATCGACGACGACAGCACTACACCTATATTCCTTCTACCTCTTCCTTTTCACGAGAGCGCACTCCACCGCCTCCGATCATAATTCAGCAAGCGCCTTACCCTTCGACGCGTTACATTCCTCCGCTCGTTCCAGGTCCTAGTCAACCGGGTTATGCTCACCAAGCCTACAGCCATTCTTTGCACCAGGTCCCTCAAACCATCTACATCCAGTCTCCCTATGCTCAGCCGGACAATCCGCCTTACTATCATGGCCATGGCCATTCTCCGGCCTCATCACTATCAGAGGAAGCTGCTTCGACATACTACGTAGCGGTGGATCCATTCCGGCCCAGCAAAACCAGCCACACCAGTACTTCTCTTCCGATCGCGCACGAACAACATCCCTACAGTTCCACGCCCCACTATGTTGTATATCCCTATTCACGCCGTCGGACAGTCTTTTTAGCATTGCTCGCCGACTTTTTCACCATCGTCTTCACATTGCTTTTCGACGTCATCCCTCGCCAAGTGTACCTGCATTTTCTTCTCCGATTGCCGTCTTTCTACTTCTCTCGTGTTGCGCGTATCTTTGAGGAGGCCGAGATGACAATGCCGGAGATCGAGAAGATGGCGCTTGAAGGGATGGATCCTATTGCTCTGCAGCAAATGCAGTGGTTGAGCCCGGCCAGCGCGAACCTTAAATCAACCTGGGAAGGCTTTATCGATTCCATGCTAAGGGAGTGGAAAACCCTTAACATTATATCTGTCCTGTTGTTGTCGTGAGTCTTGCTTATTCCTACAATATCATTTTTAAAATCCCTTCCAGGGCCATCATTACGATCTTGCAGATCGACAGTGCAAGCCGAGACCCAATAGCACGTAACTGTGCTTTGTTCTCTCTAATCTGCGCTCTCATGAGTTTGCTTTATGGCTGTATGTACATCATACGCTTCTCGAGCATGCGGAAGGCCTACAAAGCTTTGGAATGGGCGAAAGTGCGAAATCATGTCCCGGCACCTGCTTATGACACCTGATATACAACTTTCATGTAGGAGGCTCAAAAAACGCAAACTCTGATTTGGTGGAACGCGTGGGTTTTGCTTGCCATGCCCGCAACATGGTTAGCATGGTCAGTATTTCTGTAAAGCAATTATCGAGTCGATCCTAAAATTTAATTCCCTCATATCAGGTCAATCATCCTCTACATTGCTTGCATAATGGCCTTCGTATGGCGGTCTGGCACCGCAGGATTAGAAACGCAGCTAGCGCTATCTACCCGTGCAGAGCTTGGTATCCGTATCGCGATCTCCGTCGCACTGGGACTAGGAGTTCTCTACTTCGCACTGATTTTGAATACCTTGCGTCATTATGGTGATTCTATGGACAAAAAGTTTAAGGAAGAGCTTGAAAGACTGGTAATGGAGAAAAAAGGACGACGACGACATCAACCTGAGCATGGGACCTATCCAGGATCCTACAGCCGCAGCCACTACGGAAGTCCTCCAAGACGCTACGCCGATTCCACAACATATGCGTCCTCGACCCCTCCAATTGCGCCATACGACTTATATGGCCCACATCGCAATCCCCCATCATTATATTCGGACGCGGGATCCTTATTGGAGACAATCAAGATCATGGATCTGCAGTTCCATCATCGAGGCGGGAATCCCATGCCCGACGTCCTCGTTAACCGTGGCTTCAAACACGAGGACTGGGAAAGATTCATTTCTGTACGTGCGGATGGACTTCCATCTATGGTGATGTATAATTAATTCGTTTCACAGGAGGAATCACTCGCTTGGGATGGTGACGTTCCCCTGTATCAGAGCAGGCGGGTCACAGCAGCCTATGAGTCGCTGATGAGACCCCAGGACAGCGCTGCGCAAGTCCTCGCAAGATGGAATCGGAAATACTTCAATCCTCGACAGACAATGGGACTCCTTTGCCACCAGTACATGGACCTGTCCCCCAACTCTCCTGCATTTGCCATCTATCTCGTGGACGTGTCATCCCCTGATGGTCAACCAGTTGTCCTCGCTGACCGGTTTGGTCCTGTGCCCGAGGGGTTGACTCGAATCGATATCTTTGATCAGCCTGGGCGCGAGAAGTCTAGGAGGAGAATCCTTGGAAGGACGTCTATTTTCTCTGCGCAAAACCCTGTTGATGGACGCGTCCACTTTGGATGGGGTGTGCCTGATAATCGAAGTCGAAGTCGTCCCCATTCCCGCACCCCATTGCACATGGAAAGGCGCCGGTCTCGGTCCCGTGCGTCGAGCACAAGACATTCTGGAAGTTCTTACACTCGTGGAAGAACTTCATCTCGAAGAACGTCGTACAGTCCCCGCTCTGGATCGCCACACCAAAATCCGCCTACTAGGTATCACCCTACAGGAATTCCGCCAGAGCCCATTGTCAGCGGTTCCAGAACCACATCATCGTGCGGTAGCTCCCCATCCTCATCACCACCATCACGGGTTCCCCTTGACCGTCTACCATCTCCTCAAACTAAAAACGGACAGGATCTCAGTGCCGTCGTTGCAACTCCAGATAATCATAGAACGAAATCAAAAAGGACTAGCAATCACGCTACAGACACTCTGCCAGGCGATTTCAGATCCAGATCCCCTTCGCCACCGCGTGTTCCCCGCGACCGCCTACCAACTCCTCAAACTGAAAATGGACAGGATCCCGCCGATGTCGTTGTGACTCCAGATAACCATGGAACGAAATCAAAAATGACTGTGTCCCGACCCGTTACCTCGAGGCTTGTAGCTGAACCCAAGCTCTCGGTGGTTCCCTCAACCAACAGGCACTCCCCGAGACTCCCCGAGATGCCGTCGCCGCCCCGAAACATTGTTCTTAACAGAGCCGAGCGGCACAACAATGCAGGCGGCAACGCTCTCCCTTCTAGTTCACGTCATTTACGAGGCAAGACTTCCAGATCAAGTACTCGTCCCGCGGAAACTCAAGCTGTAACACACGATGCTGTAGTCCATGTCCAGGCTCCTCGGCCGCGGCAAGGAAGGCCGCCAAGCGTCCACGAAGCTCATAATGCGCGGTACGATAGGTCACCGTCGCCGTCCTTCAAATCGTTCTCCAGGAGTCGGTCCAGAAGTAGATCTTCCTCAAGATCGCTACCTTTGCCTGGACATCCTCCTTCGGGTGATCGCGAGCAACCCCCACAAAAACGAGAGCTGCTGCAGCTTACTGGTCAGGAGGCAAGAGACGTTGATTACGAGACCGCTGGCGCATCTGGTCACAGTCGTGGCCGTAATCATGCGCCGCGATCCAGAAGGACCGTTGATTCGCAACCTCGCCAATCCAACGCTTCTGAAGTGCTCGATTCTTCCTTGACCCGGGCAGATGTTCTAGTCGCTGCCCTTGGGCCCGACTCCCCATCTCACCATCCTATCTCGAGCACTGGCCGTGTTCTGAGCTCTGGATCGCCTGCCGCTCCGGGATCAAGTGGGATCGACGGGCCGTGGACGAGAGATCGTTCTTCGCTCTGGAGTATATTAGCACCACCGTCGAATAACGATCCAGAAAGGATGGCCGCTTCGTAGTATC
This sequence comes from Lyophyllum semitale, assembly GCA_018851285.1. Taxonomy (NCBI): domain Eukaryota; kingdom Fungi; phylum Basidiomycota; class Agaricomycetes; order Agaricales; family Lyophyllaceae; genus Lyophyllum; species Lyophyllum semitale. Next base: position 24,352 of record JABCKH010000132.1, on the reverse strand, counting down.
GCTTTTCCGGTGTGGGTTTGGTCTGGATTCTGGGAGAGATATAATCAGGGTCTTTCCAGGACTTCGAGGTTGCCCATGCTAAAATTCATAGAACATGTCCTAAGAGTAATGTATGCTGAAATAGCATCGCGACGGGACGGCCCGGGAACACAATAACCGTGTTATGTTTGTCTTCTTTTTTTTGGTAGCGTGAGTGCTTGCCATAGGCTTCTAGCCAGACCTGAGAGCTACCTCTTTGTCATCAAACCTTAGCTATCAAAGTCACTTGCAAGTCATTCGTCCCGCGTCGACTCGTCTCGTCTACTCTCATATCCCGACCCTCTCCCAACGTCAAAAGTTGCGTTAAAAGTCATCTCATTCATGATTCACAGAATCAGTCATAAATAATCTACGTGATACCACCTCTCTATATCCCATTATGAAGCCAAAGACGGTGTAAAGAACTTTGCTGCCGAAAACCAACGCCTGGTCGACCCAAATCGCGATATTCTCCAGCGGCTCTCCCTTTCTTTCTGCACATCAGGACGTGGCGCTGCCTGAGCCGGCTGGCTTAATCCCAATGCGGTCGGCGCCGGTTGAAGATTGCGGGTTTGCAGAGGCATGATATCACCAGACGTTCTATAATGCTGGAGAGGAGATTCCTTCGGCGCGGGTGACGGAAAGAGGGATGAACGGGGGAAAAGCTTCATCGATTTGAAGACAGGATCGTCGAACCGCCGGGAGTTACCTGAAGAGGGTGAATACGCGCCAGCAAACTTGCCGAGCGGAGGGGGGTCCGCCTTTGCGAACCTGATCTCAGAACTCGAGACGGAGTCTGTCGAAGACAGGGATGAGGAAGAAGCTGCAGAAAATGCCCACGAAGATGCCGTATCGCTCTCAACAGCCGTGGAATACTGTTCCTCGGGTTCATCGATCCATGTATCCAACACAGACCGTCGAGGCAATCGAAATGGGCGACCAGTAGATCCTTTGAACGACTCTTCAACATCCATCGTCGATAGTCGTACAGCAGTCGGCAAATACTGCTCTTGTTGCTTCTCGTATATGTCCTCCATGGACAACTCCATCAGCCCGCCGTTCTCAAAGGCTCTGTCGGCAGGAGTTGGCGGGGAGGTCGAATGAGAGTGATGGAAAGAATTCCAACGGCCCTGCCTGTCCAGCTGCAAGCCATTTGCCGTAGTATCGACGGCGCTCGCGTCCAGATCGGGAGTCCTGTCTGTGATGTATGCCTGATCGGTGAGGTCGATTTCAGAACGTGAGTCGTCGCTCCAGAATGACTTTAGTTCTTCCGGGGGAATGACACTCTGCTCCTCCCCTAGGCTAGAAGCGATCCGTTCAACATCGATTCTTGCTTCCCACGCGCACCGAGCCTGACTTCCCTCAAAAACCACATCCGGTGCATAGAAAGTGGTGACGTCCTCCATTTGCTGGCGTAACTCGGCCAGAGTCATTCTCTGTTTCCAGTCGACATGGAGCATCTGTATGAGAATGTCGTTCATTTCTAGCGACACCGGAAGGACGGATGGGAAGAAGCTCGGAGGATCGCGGAGGTAGGCTTGGAAAGTGAGGTCGTCGGTTGTTGCTGTCCTCCATGGATTCCGCCCGGTTGCCAAATTAAGGAGGATAATGCCCAGGGACCAGACGTCATTGGACATAGGGGAATAACTTCCGTCGATTGCGAAAACCCCCCCTTGGCACTCTGGATCCGCGATAAGATGTTTCAGCCTCTGAGCGCCTGGCGATCGTCGTGAAGAGCTCACCTGGACTCATGTGGTAGATACTGCCCGTATGCAACTCTACGCTCATCTTCTCGGTAGTCGCGAGCCCGAAGTCGGTTATTGCGACACGACATCCATTCTCAAAGCAGAGAACATTCTCTGGCTTCAAATCCCGATGGTATATACCGAGAGAATGGCAGTACTCGACGGCGTCGACCAACTGGAGGAATACGTGCTTTATCAGAGCGTCGTTTCCGAGGTAGCGGCAATGATTCAATATCTGCGTGAAAAGGTCTTGGTCTGGTGTGTAATCCATGATGATATAGGTATAATCGTGGTCCTCGATGACACGATGAAGAGTGACGACGCCAGGATGCGCGGAGGAAATCTGGTGCAAAGCAATCTCCCGAATATGAAACTGTCGGCGAATTGGTGGCTGCTCTTTGGAATGGAAGAGACATTTCACAGCGTAAGAGCGCGGATTAGGGACGTGAGTCTCTACGGCCCGATAGACCACGCCATAACCCCCCACGCCCAATACCTCGACGAATTCGAGGGAGCCCTGATCGATGCATCTCCCTAGTTGAAGGCGGGGAGGAGTCTTCGAAGACATGAAACCTAGGCGGGGAACTTCGTGAGTATTTTCCGACGAGTGCATGGGATGACAACGCACGGTTCGAAGGCAGGATGACCTGCTGGACGATCAGATCATAAATCTAGAAGGCGACGACTACCAAAACGTCCTCCAGGATGAGCTGCGGAAAGGAGACGGGCTGCAATGTTTATTCAGTGGAGTATTTAACACCTGAGAGGATGTCTCTCCATTATCTCTCGATCACCACTGAATGCTATGCATAGACAATCTGTGGCGGACGCCCCTTTTCGAAGATTAACCATACCAAACATGGGCGCGGCGCGCGTAATTTGCGCAGAATTTGCTGTGATCGAAGCAAGACTGAAATACTTGGAGGAAATTGTCCCTGTGCGGCTGCACGCTAAAGAGTGGCCGCAATTGGTCGAGAGTCGCATCTCGGCTGTGTTGCAAGTAAGTCCAAAGTAGCTTTGCAACTTGTATGCTTCAACTATCTCGTCTATGATGATTCGTCTAAAAATAGCACTCGACCCGCATTTGGTTCGCTCATACACCGTCATACACCTATATAGAGTACTCCTACTCTAGACCGTTGGGCTAATTGTCCTACTATCGTAGTATGTGTTGATCGAAGTCAGGGGTCGGAAGCCGGTAAGCTCTGGATATTGGTATGCGTATTGTCGCACTGCCAACTCAAACTTCTTCCAATTCAAGAATAACTTCTCTGACGGAAATATATTATCCTATCTTGCTCTATAGATAGGTAACCTGCAGTTGCCCCACACGGAATAAAAGAGCCGTACTATTTAAAACCATTTCCAGACTTCTAATGTCTCAGTCCGGCGGGAACACAGAGGGACCTTTCAGTTGCTGCTTTTGCATGCGTTGGGATTCAAGAGGAGTTGTTTGCGAATTTCCTACCGAGGGGCGCATGGCGACTCTCCTTTGTCGCGGTATGTCTCCTGTAGAAAACCAGGTGATGTCGTTGCAGCCGCATTCGACCGCCTTACGCTCATTGCGAATCATGGGACCCCGCTATGCCGCGCACGGGTTCTGCGTTGAATGGGCCGTTGCTAGAAATCTTACCTCTCATTATCGCCAGACACAACAAGGAATTTTTGGACAAGCTCGTTTTGACGATCTGAAAGCTGCAGCTGTAGAGTACTTCACTGAGTTGTTTGAGGCTATGTAAACTGGGCTTCCCCGTGCAGGTCATTATCGCAAAGCGAACCTCACAGGAGAGCAACCCACCCCAGAAGCTTCCTCCCATGAGCTTTCTAAGGACTGCGTCAAAGCATCCACGTTCGAAACGCAGGACGACTTGGACCAGGCATCGTGCAGGCGGTATATCTAACTGTTCGACGCGGCACACACTCTATGGCACTCTTGCTTTATTGAGCACCTCGATACGTACACGTAGGAATCACGGCCTCTCATGGCGTGTCAACAGGCTCCAGTACCTACTTAGCAAGGTGTGCCAGTATGCTAACCTCAACAGGGTTATAAAGCTGGCGCAGCGAGTCAGCAAGTACTCGACGGGTGAAGGACAGCTTCGCTTATTTGGGAGGGCACGAATGAAGGAGGACCTTATGGAGGCTGTGGGGCGCGGGCTAGAAGAGCTGGGGCCGTTGACACTGTGACGACGAGAGACCGAGCTGGTCCGTCCCGACCCGACGAGGCACTGGGCAGCACGCAGAACTCCTCATCATCCTCAACCGCAGCCCGGGCTTGTAGTCTGGATTGCCCAAACCCCGGTTGAATAGCTTGTCGTTTCCGACGCTGCTCATGGTGCAGCAAGCGCTGCGTCTGCTGCACGTCGTGGATATCTTCTTTCGGTTTTGGTACTATGTGGTAACTTAGTCGTCATTTAAAGAAGATAATGTCACCTCTGGATCCCTAATAGCTTCGAGACCACTGCGGGTTACTATCCTATCCTAATAGCTGTGTTCACGTCTCTGCATCGCTGTACATGGTATCTCAGTCACGACAAGATCGTTCTGCGATATCGATTGCTTACTAGTTTACACTCGATACAAACGCCAAGCGAGCCTAAAGGTCGGAGATGGAGCGCCGTTGTATTAGAAACTTGATACGGCATGAGGCAGAAAAGGTGTTGTTAACCTCCTACAGAACACCAGCCTCGCGGATACGAATAGTAAACGATATCCCATTCGGACATCTCTGGACTGTGGCGACTGGTAAGCGCTTAAGCACGGATCGTTTGTGCGAGTATTTGACATCAATTTAAAAAAAAATCGTGTCAGAGTGTCGGGTTGGGTAAGTATGGGTGGCCTGACATGATCTTTAACGCCGCAACTGCTCCTCTTCCATTGCACTTGGCCAGAAACCTTCTTCTAACTCAAGCACTCTCTTCCAGATATCTTCAGCCAGTATCCATGCATCTTGGCCAAGGTCACGATAGACATCGTCAACGAGCAGAGCAAGATCATCCACAAAGGCTTTAAATTCTGAGGTGCTCCAATTTGTGGCGAAGGACCTTAGCGCCGAGGCTCCCTCCGAAACTGACAGTTGCTGGTTGATATTGGACCATGCGTCCAAATATACCTAGTTGACGCGTCAGAATTGCAGTTGACGCCTGGAACCGGCTGACCCACTTTCTCCATCGCCCACAAGAACAGCAAGCCCTCCTCGATCTTTCCGGTCCCCGAAATTCTCGCCATCTCCGCAGTATAGTCTCTGGTCCCCTTTCTCTCCCTCCAACCTGCCAAATCCAAGCTCCATTCCTTTGCTGTGTTATTAAAAAACTCAACCTCCCGCACGATGTTTTCTAAAGCAAAAGATAAAATTTTCAGGACGCGTTGCGAATGATCGGGAGACACCGATAAGCTCAGGGTGGAGTGACGGAATGGAATGTGTGAAATTAGGGAACCAACGAAGCGCGGATAGGCCTGCGCAGCATATATATGATCCTGCGAGAGCCAGAGGGACAGGAGGGTGTTGGTTAAAGTGCCATTCGCTGCAGAGCGAAGAAAAGGGTGATCTTTCGTGGCGCTTGCATAAGAAGAAGGGTCAGACGAGGAAAGAAGATGCGCGATTACGGACGTCTTGGAGTCCATCGATAGGGGTATGAAGAATTTAGACGCGTATTTGTTTGCTATGCCTGTACCAAATACCGCGATTTTCAGGGTCATCATTTATCCGATTGCAACTGTTTACATTGTTCTCAGGAAGCGCCGGGCGCCGGGGCGCGCCATCCTTCCGTTACGCCAAAGTTTTCGACTAGATGCATTGGCTGAGCTCACCAACCGCGCCATTGGAAAGAATCCTTGGACTTTTCTGGTCATCCCGGACTTCAAGCGCTACACATCGCTGCTTGCAAGTGGACGAAATACTCAGGAACATCTTCTCCTTCATACTCGAACAGCATTATACCGAATTTCCATTCAGGAAATGGCCTATTCCAGGCTCAAAGACCCTTGCAGCTCTCTCAAGGACTTGCAGAACATTTACCGACCCTGCACTTGATATCCTTTGGTATTTCCAACCTTCCCTTGGTCCACTGTTGCAATGCCTACCCTCGGAAGCGTTTGAAATGGTGCAGGACTCTCTACGGCCGAGCATGCATATGGTGAGGCTTAATGGAGTCGCTTTGTATACATGTCGCGTGCTCACAAATACGCTCAGGTATTGAAGAGAAATCTCTTACCGAGCGATTATGATCGCATCCGCTTCTACTCCTCTCGCATAAAGGCCATCGCACCCACAAGTGAACATGACGGGCGTGATCTCCATCCCATTGTCACACTTGCCCTGTGGTCCCAGCAGCCAGAAGTTGGGACACTCTTGCCCAGGCTCCGACGCTTGTCGATTAAACTACACGATTTTACTGGTCAAGCCATATACGCTCGTTTAGTTATGGGATCCAGTCTACGCACGATTGAAATTGACGCGTCCTTGGCAACGGATGACCTCCCTTGGGACAATGTAGCAGCCGTTTTAGGGTCGCGCGCTTCCACCCTTCAGGCCGTGACCTTTGGACAAGACCATTGCCATTGGAATGCCCTCTACGATAGTCCAGCTCCAATCAGCCTTTTTAAATGTTCAATCGCTCCACATACACTCTTTTCAACTCCCACATACCGCAATATCTCATCTCGCCGCCCTGCCCAGTATTAAAAGACTCAAGATCATATTCAATGCCTCCGAGATCGAGCAGTTTCAACTTACAAGTCCCCTGAAAGCAGGTTTTTAGAGCCTTCGAGAGCTCGAATTAGAGACAGACGACCTGCCTGCCGCCGCTACGCTTCTTAGATGCACGAAGTTTGGGCACCTTCACTCCCTTGACGTGGCTATATCTGCTTCACGTGGAGCACGGGATTTAGAATTATTTTGCGAGACCCTCCAGACGCATCTAAAAAGCTCCGAATTTACGTCGTTACGCCTTGGGGTGCCAGATTCGGGTCCTCTGCGTCAGCCCAGCATTCGATTTACGTCCAACGCGCTGGCCCATCTGTTGCAATTACCAGCGTTATCGTCGCTGGAAATAGATGAGCCTATAGATCTCACTGTTCAATTAATAGATGAGGATTTGAAGGCAATCCCAGTTGCGTGGCCCAACCTCCAGGTGTTATATCTATCTCATCAAGCTTGGGGCGATGACAATCTTGCTATTCCATCCATCTCGCTTACTGGTCTCCTTCGCCTTGTCGGGTCCTGCAAAAGACTAGAGGAGATCAAACTGTGCTTCGACGCATTGCACCCGCCCTCATTGGCCGAAGTCGGGGAGATTATACCTGCGCGCCATGTCAAATTCCTGGACATATGCACCTCTCCGATTACTCCATTGACCGACGATGTAGCAGCCATCCTATTTCTAGCCTTCCCTTCCCTTCAAGAATTTGCTTGCGGGTGGAACAGCGGAGGCCATTGGACGGTGCCAGATCTTTATGACGTGACCGAAGTCGACATGAAGTATTTTATGCGATGGGAAGCAGTTCTTAACTTTCTAACGCCGGTTTTGCATCGCCGACAATATTTGACTGGCGAAAGCAGAGCCGCAAAATATCATAGCTGCGGGTCGCAAATCCTCTAACTAAGTGAGTAAAGGGTTGTCAACTACAATTCGTACGCTGGTCTGACATTTCTTCCTTAGACTCAAACAGGACTTCATGAGACAATGTCGCTCACATACGAACCATCCGTCACCTAGGTTCAATGCATTCCTGCCTGCAACCCCGGGAAATCGTAAACAACATCGTCTCGCATACCCTGGAAGGAAACAAGGACCCAATCCTTCAACCCTATGTGCGCTGCTCACCGATCTCGGATAGGGTGGACGAGGTCACAACTGTCCTTGTATTGGCATTTCCGGTGGTGACTGAACTTGGCTACGGGTGGCTTACACAGAGTAAAAAAGAGTACCTCGAGATACCTATAGAAAGATGAACATATGTAACTTCAGATGTTCTTCGTGGCTACACTTCCCGTGGGTGCGCACTTTATTCCCTAAACCCAGACGGGCACAATTTCAGCCTACTTAAGTCTTTCAAGTAGTTCGCCTACTCGGGGTGGGGCCAAATACAATTTACAGCGTGACCAGTGCGCCGCCACTCCGATTCGAAAATCGATGAGCCTCTTGATCTCATTTCAGTCTCGTCCTTTTAGACAGCGATGATGATTTGCAATCTCTGCACCATCGCAGATAGCTATCCTTCCCGATTTATTGACGCACCCGAAACAGCTGATCGGACGCGTCCCTATCCCAACCGCACTTTGAGACAACGTCGCTCTCAGTCGAACATCATCTGGGTCCGATGCATGCCTGCCTGCAAGTCCGGGAGATATTGACCAACATCTTCTCATGCATCCTGGAGGAAAACAATGACCCGATCCTTCGTCCTTCTCAATGGCCGAAGCCAGGTTTTGGCACCTTGGCAACCCTGGGCAGGTCTTGCAAGCCATTCTCCGACCCCGCACTAGATCTACTCTGGTGTTTCCAACCATCCCTCACACGACTGCTACAATGTCTGCCCACGAATGCGTTCAAGCGAGACTCGGAGAAAACACTGGTCAGGCTGCCTCCATGCCCATTACATCTTCAACAAGCTGATTACCTCCTACATCCAAGTGTCTCGTCAGGAACCTCGAACGGGGCGATTACGAACGAGTGCATTTTTATTCTATACGCATCCACGCTATTGCGTCTTCTGAACACGAAATAAATGCGTGTACCTTACATCCCGTCGTCCTTACCACTCTATGGTCCCAACAAACTCAATTTGGTGCACTCCTGCCTAAGCTCCGACAACTTTCTTTGGAAAAGCAAGACTTCCTGGGCCAAGCCATGTATCCTCGTCTAGCACTTGGGCCAAACGTGCGTCACGTAGTGCTCGATCTATGGGAGAATTATCCTACAGACGTGAAATATCCTTGGGATAACATCGCGGCTGTCTTGACACCATACGCCCCTAATTTAGAGGGGTTTCAGGGTCACCATCAGCATGCGGATATACCGGATCTGGGATGTGAATCGACAGCAGATATGCTGCAGCTGCATCTTGCGTTTCGGGAGCTCAGAACACTGAGGCTTCGCTCCTTGGAGGTTACGGGGAGCGTTATATGTCACCTTGCGACCTTGCCCAGGCTCGAAAAACTTGACCTCGCCATCCACGCCGACGAACTTGCGCAATTCAACACCACAATTACTGCAGATGAAGAGTTTTCGAGCCTTGTGGAGTTCGGGCTCGAAACGGACGATCTGTCTATTGTTTCGGAATTGTTCAAACGACCGGGTTTTGGATCTCTCAAGCATCTAACTATATTCAGGCATTTGGCAAGAGGAAATTGGGATATCGATGTGTTTTTTCGAACTCTGCATGAGCACCTCTCACATGCGAAGCTGGAGCTTTTGCGTCTAAGGTATGCCCTTGAAAAGCCACCCGTGGAACCCCGAGAAGATGCGCCCAAGCTCACATCCGAAGCACTCCTCCATTTGTTCCCGTTCACCCAGCTACACACCCTGGATATCTGTATCCATATCACTGTCGACTTGGTTGATGGACACATGGCGGCCCTCACCGTGGCGTGGCCCAACCTCCATGTGCTTCATCTTCACGAGCATCACTTACGCCCACTCCCCACTGTCACGCTCGCCGGACTCCTCTGCCTTGTGACAGAGTGCAAGCACCTCAGCCACATAACCTTGCGAATTGACGCCCTGCAACCGCCATCGTTTGCCGACACAAGGGACATCCTCGTAGCGTCGCACGTCAAGAGCCTCAATGTGTGCTCCTCACCGATCTCGGACAAGGTGGACGAGGTCGCGACCGTCCTTGCATTGGCATTTCCGGCGCTGAGTGAACTTTCCTATGGGTGGAGCCACGGGGGCCTCACGCAAACGGAAGAGCGGTACCGTAAGGGCTGGAAGACTGTGTGGAGCGGATGGCCAAGTGTACAGAAGGGAGAATAATTGTTCCCCGGTTTTCTGATGCAAGATTAGTACGCTTCCAGAGCGAGACACTCTAGGCACTATAATGTATCATTCAGAATCACAGCCATACAAACGCTTACCTGACAGAATGCGCGAAGACGGACACGGTTTTGAAAACAACGTGCTTTATGACATAGCTAGAAGAAGACATGGTCAAACTCGGCGAGAAATTCTAGTTCACTATCCACGGCGAAACCCAGGCCTCTGACTCCGTTCCACCAGTCCTTTGCTTCCATCAAGGTCTTCCCCTCCTGCCTTAGGAACGGAACACTCAAGCACTGCCCATCTGCACACAGAATCACCAATGTTCGAGTCGACTTTAGGAACGTTGCAGTTCCGGGAACGGGCAGAAGAGCTGGTCGCTCGGTGTCAAGCACGTACGGCGAATGAAGTTGTACGGCTTTCCCGTTTGGCAGACAGGTTATCAATGGGCGCTATGCAGTGAAGAATGGTGAGATGTGACGAGAAAGTCAAGAAAGGGATCAAAAACCTGGTGTGATATTGCGCGGTGCCGTCGCACGATGGATTCAGCAGACATGGTGCTGAAATTGACTGCAGAGTCCTCGAAAGTGATACTGGGCGCGTGAGAGGCAGATTCCGCAGAGAATTGGGGTTCAGAATTAGCCTGTAGATGTATCTCGTTATACCGTGATCCACAACGATAACAGTGATCAGAGGACGCACCTTTCCTACGCGCATGTCGCGGAGAACGGATACCAGCAATCTACCTCCTGTACTTGCTAGGGTATCTCGTAGCTCAAGAAACATGGTGCCATCACGCAAAGGCTGAGAGAAAGTCAGGCCAAGGATTGACAAAACTTGAAGGCCGCGGGATAACTGACCACACGAGATGTTCCCCAGATGGGACCTGCATCAATTCCTTCTTTCCATTTTAGCATCTCGATGACGGATACGCCGGTCTCTTTCTCTCCGTTTAAAATTGCGTGTTGAATGGGCGCTGGGCCTCTGTACGCGGGTAAAAGCGAAGGGTGGATATTCAGTCGCCTTGTTGGGTCGAACATATTTAGCATGGATGGGGAGAGAATCCGTCCGAAAGATGCTGTCACAATGACATGATCTAAAGGAGGAGGACCGGATAGTGAAAATGGTTCTGGAAGCTGAGGAGGCTCGTTGACCGCGGCTTTAAATGAAGGACGTTGTGATGAGGACTTGCCTTCCATTCTTTGAACTCCCGTTTCGTGCGCGGTATCGTCTGAACAGGAACCTGAAGCGATTGTCCAAGGATTTTCAAGGGCGCTGGATACCTATATTCAACCCGTGTTCAAGATGCAAACAGAACTACTCACAGACTGAGAGCTGGGAACCGCGTCGCCCGGTCTTCTCATCCGGATTCGTCGCAATTACTATATCATCCCAGACATCTACAACCCATGGAAATGAGACGTTATCAATGCAAAATGCGCAGAACACAAGGTATACCTCGTGCAGCATGAAGTTCACGGAAAACTAGACAAGAAAACTCATCGCGGCCCATAAACAAAATTCGAAAACGCGAATTCGGGGAGATACTATAGCATCTTGTAGCATTATGCCAGCACCGAGTGGACCGTCGTCGGAGTAGGCTTAGTGACCGTGCAAGACAGATATCCAAGGGCATCCCAACATCAACAAATATCTCCGGCGTGACTTGAGTCGCGTCGCGCCTTATGTAAGACGCTTGACCACTTGCCATCGAATGTCTCCAACTTGATCATGAACGACCCAGATGCTGTGGCATTACGTTGTAGATAATTCTGAATGGCCCCTCGGCGTCCGAAAAATTTCCGAGCTCCTCCTCCAACCTCTGCCGCGCATGAACCTCACCGAATCATATCCAGCCCTAGCCTCTTCTCTCCTACGAGAAGTCTCTGGACTGTCCGTCTCCCATGAAAGCACGCCCATCGAGAATCCAAATTTACAGGCGCAGGCTTCACGGTTAATAGGTAACTTGGGTTTCGTGTTGTCAACGGTGGCCGACATCAGGGAGATCCTCAGGCTCGGCCAAAACAGCTATACTCATCCCACAGATACATTTTGGTGTCCATTCATTGCTCGTCTATCGAGTCTGTGCTCTGAAAATGCCTCTGTAATGTCAGGATGAACACCTCTCCAAGTTCATGGACAATAAACTCAGAGCCCTACAGGATCCACACGCCAGTTATTCTGCCGTGCAAATTGGGAGCACCCACCGACCAACCTGATGGAAAATCTGCGCTTCTGGTGTCCTACGTCACTGACGTGCCCAAATGCCCTTGTTCAGAGCGACTAGCCCACGATACCACCACAGTCTCAAACAGAAACACCATAAATTATTCGTTCGGCGATCACGGGGCCGCCGCTACCAATGAGCATCCGAACAATAGACCAGAGAACTCTTCAGAGGACGATCGTAGTGGCTCCCCAGCCAATGATGGGGGTGGTGTCTTGATGAATACAGACAACGGCTTCCAGATGGATTGCACAGAAGATGTCGCGGTGGTTCCAGAAGACGACGACATCGCCGATGGCTATAATGCTTCCTCAGAAAGTGTTCAGGAGGACTCTGCTTGCTCCCTCTACATGCCTCTTTCTGCGCACGTTTTTCCTGGCCGAGGAAGACGCCTTGTGGGTGTTCTTCCTGTACTGGTCGTTGGAGATCCCGAGAATATCTCAGTACTTCTATCAAGTGTGCTCTTCCAGCGCTTTGTATGGGGCATAGACCTTCCAGCTATTGGTATCAGCATCTCCAAAGCGAGTAGGTTTGCGAGTGTTGTTTTGGGGTGGTTTGATACCACTCCGCAACTCGATGGAATGGTACGTGTTGGCACTCTTTGCCTCAGCGCCTTCCGATTTATCAGTTTCGAGCAGCCTACAGTGCACCTAGCATGTTGTGCAGAGAATCAGACAGCGGATCCATCCCTCGGCGTCTATGACCTCGCGGATCCTCTATCCATGCTCCATTTTGCGCACCTAATCCTCAGCCTTAATTCCCACTTTGAGAAGATCATAGGATGTGCTTCCGACCCTCATATTCGAAATCTAGCCTGGCGTTCGGACCATGTGGACCCTGATGTCCTCTTTAAGGAGCAATGGAAGGAGTCTAGGAGCGTCGATATATCTCGCTGGGCGTCTGATATACCGAGCTTTGACCACTCGAGGTAGGTCTCACCAATAGAATATGTCCTCCGGCTAAGTATTTGAAGCAGTAGTGACTCATTATGGTCTCCTGCTGCCGATACACCTGAGGATTATGGCCAAGCTGCATCCTTGGCGGCAACACCGAGTCAAGAATCGGAAAATGTGTAGGTTGTTAAGCATTGCTTCATGCCTTTGCTAATCACCATAAACGCAGGTCAGACTCCATGGACGAATTAGAATCCAGCGAGGAGAGTTCAGAATCCGACGATGACGTCCCTATGCACTCCTCTGAATTTTCCGATAAGCACTACGGATCTTTCCCAGCTGACCAGACAAAACCTAGATTTACGATGCACGATGCCTCAGTCAGTGGACCCGCATCCGCCTTGTCGTTCCTCTTCGAGAGGGCCGTGACCACCCTCCCGCGCTTCATGCATTCCGCGCCCGGGCCTTGGATTGTTCCTACTATCGATGAGATCAATAACATGGTTACAAGGTACAACGAACTGATGAAGCACGCATGGCCTCCGGGCTGGAAGTCGGTGGTTTGTACCATTCTCCCACCCTCTCTCGTGGATAGATGCTTCACCTCGTTTCCAGGCAGACCTACCTCAAACTACAGTACGAGCGGACAGCTTCCGCGGGCTTCTGGTTCAGCAGCACTTTGATCTCGTCGCAAATGAGGACGAAGGAGAACTTGACCAGGTCCTCATCAGGGCCCTCTCTACCGAGCTCCCTGGCCTGCTTGATATCAGCATGGACGCACTCTACCTCCGTAGATCTTTTGATCGAGGCATGGGGGCTTTCGAACTGGACGCTAGACACATTTTCAACACGCTCTTTTACCGATTCTTTTCTGCGGGAAAGGGAGGAATATCGCCCCACGTCCTGTAAGGGCATCTCGCATAGTTTCATTATCCCACCTTCTGATGGCATCCCTCAGCTTAGAACGAACGTTGAACTACCCCAAGAACCCCAGCTATGAAGAATTACAAAACCAGGGATTGTATCCTGCTATAGATATGGTACAGGCCAATGCAATGTTCGCCATGGGCTTGAGGGACCACCACATACTGGCAGGTTATCCATGGGACATCCAATATGACTTGTTTCGCGAGGCTGCCTGTTGTCTTAGCGATCTTCCACTGGGCCGTGCTTTCGAACAGCTGATAACGGACCATGGGAGCGCCGAGCCCTCTACTGGGCTGGTCGATGTAATCATGGTTTCATCAATCAACACCCCTCCTTCTATGACGGTGAATCAAACCACGTGCTTGAAGTTGGAAGATATGATTCGAACCACGGCACTTGTCCACCCACACTCTGCCTCGACTGCCGCGGTCCCCGGGTCCCTTGCTAATCCGGACGGATCGTTGGCGCCTGCTTCGACAGAGATCGAAATACCACCCGCTAACAGCGACGGATTACTCGACTTGCCCAAGTCAGGCCCCCTCTCGCGGCCAGGCTTACCTTGTTCCCCAATGCCTGCGATAATCGAGACCGTGGAGGAAAGCGTTTCAAATTTTCGGGAATTGTGCGAGCTTGTAACCCAGGACTCGGAAGCTGGACGCCTGCAGGACCCCCCATGCAAACCCGGCCAACCCGGACCGACCTGTATGGACTCACCGAGCCCAGCTCGTAATCTTGACATCGAGCTGGATCTGCAGCTGCCCATCGCAGTGGTCGCCCACCGGAAACCACACCAGACGCAAGCCGAAGCAACAAACGAAGTGAGATTGAATAGTCTCGCCGCGGTAACATTCCTTTCGGTTCTGGGGATCAAGAACCAGCCGGTATTCGGTATCGTGACGAGCGGGACCGTAGCATCCGTTCTGCTGACCTGGAAGTCCGGGGTAACCGAGGTTCTGTACAGTTTGTTATTATTTTTCGTTTGGAATCTGACTTCTCTGTGTAGGCAACATTCATGATTGATCGGGATATGCTATCGTTCGACATATCTCAACCACTGGACTGCTCTCGCTTTGCAATTTTCCTACTTCGCCTTTTTCGCGAGGGGCAGAAGCTGAAGGATAGGGTGATTAAAGGAGGGCTTAGCGACGGGTTCTTTAATCAGACTCGAGACAGCCCGTTGAGACACTGGACTGTCGATGCTATGTCGAAACGGTAGTTGGTCCCTGCATCTTGTTATTTAACCTTCGACTCTGAAGCCTTATGGTACTCGGACCTCATTTGCTGGGCGCCCTCGAGTCCAATCTGGTATCTGGTCAAACATTGGAAAAGTTCTCCCCTTTACGCTCTTGCGAGACATACGGGTCTCGCCTTGGACCCCCTTTCTATAAAGTATAAGAGGACACCACCTGATACTGCAAAGAACTCAA
This sequence comes from Lyophyllum semitale, assembly GCA_018851285.1. Classification (NCBI taxonomy): domain Eukaryota; kingdom Fungi; phylum Basidiomycota; class Agaricomycetes; order Agaricales; family Lyophyllaceae; genus Lyophyllum; species Lyophyllum semitale. Next base: position 9,136 of record JABCKH010000132.1, on the reverse strand, counting down.
TGACCTGGCAAGATCCTCCCGATGCCCCAGGCACAGACAAGCTCATCACCTATTGTCATGGCTCCAAAAAAGTCTATGTAAAGGCACCAGAGAGCTATCAGGTGAGCCACCGACGTGCCGTATATATTTAGTACAAGTCATACTGAACGACTTTTTTTTTTCTTACCTACGTTACCGTAGGAAGCACTGGACTTGGCACAGACGACATTCCGAGAGGAACTGGGGAGTGTTTCGCGCGATAGCATCACTCTCAGCTTTAGGTTCCATGGCGGAACCGAAATACGCATTTCGGAGTGTGCGTGGGTCACTTTCAAGGCGATGTTGCCACAAAGGTCGTATATCGAAGTGCGCACCGCCGCGCAGTCGTCATCCAGTGACATGAAGGTTTCCGAGGCGCCTTTAAATTCCTGCCGTCCATCTGAGGAGGAGTCCCCGGGGAGCGCACTGAAGGCTACGCCGCGATCGTGGTTTGGGAGGTATTTCGTCGGTTCTTGATGCAGAATAGGATATAAGTACCTAGTGTGAAAAATAAGTACATGTCTGGTTGCCAGGAAATGATAATTCGTTGATGGCAAAATACAGGACATTATACAGTAGGTAGGAAATCGACGTAAAGCGGACGACGACTGAACCGTCTGTAATGGAGATGAGTTAACCGCTAGGTTCCAGCAGCGACATATCTATCCCCAAAAACCGCCATAGTCGCTTCTTCATCCACTTAACGTCAGAATTTTCTCTCAAGACGTCCTCCCACTCCTCGTCCGATTCCTCCTCGCGTACACCCGAGTCCGCAAAGTCAATGACGACGGCGCGGGTGGGCTGCGACCCAGGGACAAAAAGGATATTGCCAGGGTTAAGATCGGTGTGGACGACGCCGAGTGCGCTAAAAGTTCGTGCGGTCTCAACGAGCGATTGCGCAAGCGGAAGCTCAACAACACGGGGATCGACATCCCAGAGGGTTTTCGCGTCGGAGAGGAACTCCAGGAAGAGCACATGTGGAGCGATTGGGCGGTGCGCGAGATGCAGTCTTCCGGCAGCGAGACAGCGGGGAACCGCCGTACCTTGTAAAGACGCGAGGCGGAAATGGAGCTCCGCGCTTTGGTAGTACCACTCTTCCCATCCCACGACGTCATCACGACCAGGCCAGTTGTATAGCAGAAAGTTTGGGTCCCGTGGTGCTGTGCGTCAGCAAAAGACGTCCAGGGATGCGCAATTCCAACTTTCTCTGCATTGCGAAGATTGCAGAAGCGGGGATCGTAGACCTTGAGGATCGCAAGAGACGCAGGGAGGAGTAGACCGGTGGGGATTTTTTCAGGGGTGAGTACGATCAGGACCTGACTCATGGTGAAGGGAGTGAAGGCCCGAAGGACAGCAACCGACACATTCTGCTGCGCGACCTGGATAGAAAGATGCGCGTCTGGTTGATAATATTCGGGAATGTCGCCCACGATAGAGAGCGAGAGTGGGCGAGGGGGCCGTGTGTACGTAGTGGTCAAACTCATAGTGAGGAAGTCGTAGCTCCTCTTGCTACCTCTATTTAGCTCTGACTTACTGTGAAAGCGGGATGCTGCCAAAAATAGAACTCGGACTGTGAGTCACGACGTCACCACGCCCAGTTCAACTTTCTCTTTCAACTTGTTGCAGGGCCCAAAGATACGCTCCGCAGGCGCGGGTTAGCCGCTCAACATAGACCCTCCACGCCCCTTTCACTTTCAAGCCTACCATCCACACCACCCCCAGCCCTAAATTCCTAATCCCATCCCATCGCAATCGCAATGCCCCCACACCTCCGCGTCCTTGCCGGCCCCTCGCCCTCGCCCTCTCGCCCTCCACCACATAACGCACCTCGTCAACACCCCGCATGCGTTCCATATCGTCTCGGACCGGTTTGAAGGCGACGTCGTCGTGAACATCAAGGGCCTCGCCGGCCCGGAGGAGGAGGGGAGCGGGACGGGGAGTACTTTGCGAGGGAGGAGAGGAAGGGCGTTACGTGGAGTATTCAAGTTCGAGGTGGGTAGTATTAATCTGCTGGGAGGTGGGGGATACTGAGGGAGGGAGGCTGACTGTTGTATGTTGCAGGACGGTTCTTGTGCCCCGTCTCGGTGGCCGATGTTTTGTTTGGGAACACCTTCGACCGGCCTTTGAGCCTCCCTTGGGGCTCGAGCGCCGCGCTCAAGTTCGTGCAGTGAGTGGTGCTGCGCATACACCCACTCCCCCTCCTTTCCAATCCAATCTCAATTTCAATCTACACAGCTAACATACGAGTATCATTATACAGCTACATCGACCCGATGCTCGAACACGACCTCATGTCCGCGACGAAGCGGTTGGCGCCCTCCCCGCTCGTTGCGACGATGCCGCACCTCGCGCACACGCGCGCGTTGTTTACTTCTTGAATCGTCGCCTCGATATCGTTATTCGATCCTTATACAAAGACCACTCCCACAAATCATTATCAAATGGGATCCCCAATACTAGACACGACATCAAGGCTGGAGATTCTCCCTTGCATCCAAGTTTCCTCTCATACGATACCACTACCCTCAGAAAGGTTCGCTTACAATCAAGAAAACATCATTTTTCTCAACACTGCCGCTAATATATCATTTTAGATGCAAGTTTTTAACCAATGCAACTCGCCAGCGAATTAAACCGTGTGGTTGGACGTCGTCCGTCTCCTAGACTTCCGGTTCTCCAAGACCTGGATGATGAGGGGTGTTTTCACGAATTTCACCTTATACTCGGAGGGCGATACCTGATTACTTGAGGAAGTGACGATTTTATATCGCTTTGGGAGCCAGAATTGAACGCCCGTCGCCGGAGAAGCCTTGATTCATGAGATCAACTTCAGAAATACCTTGGTCAACTTCCGAGTCTGTCTTCGTGTCACTGAAACTGTTGAAACTAATGGCAACTCGTCCTGGGCGTACCAGTCTCCTGACCGTAGGTGTATATAGGAGCTTTAAGCCTGGGCGAAGAGCCGGAAATCCATTATTTCCATATTCGCGTCTCGAATGTTGAACGGTCGTCCCGAGGATATCAAGACCGACGAAAAATGCAAGGGAACTGGGGAGAACAAACTTTATGTAAATTACACGTGCACACAACGTGCATACAGCATGACATTGACACAAGCATAACAGGTCCCTTAACTGACCAAATGCAAGCGAATAAACGTCTATCGCTAATCAGCTCCCGCCCTTCATCTCACCCATGCTAAATGCTGCGTCTACTGTCCTATATTTCTTCCAGCCGACTCTTAATACATCCAGTTGAGGCATTCGAACCTTCGATCGAGAACCTGAGGGAAAGTCTTCTACTCAACGACCGTTTCCTAGTTGCCTGAGGAGTCACATTCGTGTTTAGGTTCAAGTTGCCACCGAGACGATATGCCCCCGCCTTGGAACGGCCAAAGTCATCTTGTTGTCGATCATATGGGCTCTTACCCGAGGTCGTTTTCACAAGGAGATGACCCAAGTACTGGCAGAACGCGCTGTGCAGGTTACGTCCCAGATTTCCGTGCTGGTTGAAACAGCTCAGGAAACATCCCCACTCCTCGAAAGCATAGCACAGCTTGAGCGGTAAGGAAATCCATTTCTATTCCACTATTATATGTCACTGGAAGGAGTGATGTATGGTGCCAGGATTCTCCGCAGCATCCACCTATTCGTTCAGTACGACACGCAACGGAATGCGCTATACCGACTTCTTTTTGGAGAGGATTTATCACTTCGATACTTTGTCCTCGACAATGACTTGAAGGCATTGCCCGCTGCTTTTCAGGTATTTGAACAATGCAATAACATATATGTATCGTTAGTCTCGTTCTGACTGGTGGTTTTGTAGCACCTCATTTCAAGACCAGATCTCATGTCCGATTGCAGAGGGATCGTCGCTATCGAGAGCAGCTATAGTGTCGTACGCTTTGACTTAGCTCTCCTTCGCAATTTGTGCTGACGGTGACCTCGGACATGCCAGGACACAAAAACCGATCCGAATCCTTCACAGACACAACCAGCTCAAACCCAGACTGTACTGCCCAGTGAGAAGCGCTCAGATGTCCACAACGGGTAGTCAGGGCTTCTTGTCGTCTGCCACTATAACCTGTTGACGATTCATAGGACATCATTGTTCCACGGTGCCACTGATTTCGGTGTGAATGGCGGAGAGTTTTATAATGTGGGCGGTAATGTGGTCGTCACACGAACCGATAATCAAGGCGAGTAACATTACCTTTGTACCTGCACCAGTGATGGAAAGATGTTGCATACAGATCATGCCCGAACAACGCGGGGTATTGTTGTAGGCTCGCGTGTCGTAAGTCCTGATATTAAACACTTGAATTTTAGTTTCTTTAACCAATCCCCTGTCATTGCACAGCTTGACACACAAGATATTTCTTCATTGCGAGAGATTCATCAGGGTCGAGGGTATCGATTCTATACTGCCAAAACCTCTGGGAAGGTGGTAACGGTGAAGCACTACTCAGGCCATCATGCCAAGGAGGTAAGGCTTTAAAAATGTCGTTGAAACAAACATCATCTTATTTCATTGAAGCGGTGTTTGGAAGCTGCAAAGTTCAGTCAAGAAGTGATGTATGTGGTTGGACTTCTTCGTCAGCTCAATACTTGAGAACTGATGTTCTAGGCATCCTAACATCTTTCATATGATTGCAGTCCCTCCTCTCAATTCTAAGCTGGCTTTTCTTGTCTTCAGTGACGGTTCGTATGAAAGCATTTCTAGGTCAAACAAAGAATTGTTACACAACATTTAACAGACTATGAAGGGGCTGTCGAGTCTATCATCGCCTTAGCTCTTAGAGACAATTTCCAGCAAAGTTTGAGCCTGGGAATCCGGACTGTAGGGAATTTACTCGTGGTTTTGTGGCTATTCTAACTGGATTCAAGGTCGCTGGCCTTTCTGTGTGCACCCTATCCCTATCCTCATTGGATTCAATACTGAGTTGATTCTATGGTTGTATAGTCAGCTCTGGATTATCTTCACAGTCTGGATTATCCTTTGGCATCCGTAGGACTGGACGTGAGTGATGAGTGACAAGTTGGGGTGCCTTCATTGCGACTAAACAATATTCTAGCATTTTTCCATCCTTTTAAGTCGTGAGGGGCAAATAATGATCAGCTTTGATCCGGAGGTTGTGGACGAGGTCGACGAGCTAGGCCAACCATCTTCTGCGTCCGATGGTCTGACCAGGGAGTTGGACATTTTCTACGGGCTTTGTCAAAGGGTGAAATTGTGCATGTCGTAAAATCACACATACTGATTGTTTGTATCGTCAGACATTTGATGCTGCATGTAAAACTCACTATGACAGTGAGTATTTCTCGACCTTCTCGTCAACGATCTGACAAATTGTACAAACCTTCAAGGTCAACAAATACAACGTACTTACATCGATGGGTTTGGTGCCGATCTGGGCGATCTATCTGAGAGTCGGTTTGAGGAACTGGATGATGATGCTGAACAACTGCCTGGTGGCAGAGATTCTGGCTTGCAGAGCAGCACACAACTGTCCCCTACCTCGAGAAAGCTACTGCCCCGAAAATCACCCACAACCGGACGTCGACGGGAATTGGTCTGGAAATCCCCAACCACAGAGACGGTCTCTCTCGAAGATATTTCACGCGAATTTCAAAGCTTTTTCCTGTCCTCCCAGCTCTCGTTGACCGGACGTCGCGGTCGCTATACGGCCAGGACTGCTCATCGGTGTCCAGGATACCAGCGCATCGAGATCACTTTAACCACGGACATTGCGCACAGTGCTATCGTCTCCCATTTCAGTCCCGCGCCGCGTGAGATATGTCCTGTCTGTAAGGAAGTTGTAAAAGATGCCGAAATCTTCAATTGCATGTGTGGTCGTGATGGCAAGTGTGCGCATAGTCTTCCTTAGCTGTATGCTGACTAATTTTGCAGATGATGAATCTATGCCTACTGTACGATGCGTGGCCTGCTCTGAGTGGCATCATCGACCCTGCGTGACTGTTTCCGAGTTGGAGAATCGCAGTTTTATATGTCGGCGTTGTCAGGTGAGGTTTTTCTGCCTCAAACAACCCAACGGTCGAGATTTATCTTCCCTTGAAGCAACCACCTAGTCTTCAACATGAGATCGAGATAGGAAGACCACTTCCAGACCCTAGCAATTTCACAATCCACGACAGGACATTGACTGAACAACTCAGCCTAGACACGGAACCCGCCGAAGCTGTCGATTTGACCCACGTGAGTGTTGCAAGCACCGTCACCAACGGATGGCCTCAACGAACCTCTTTCAGCGCAACGAAATAAGGGATCAAATCATTTCTAGGGAGTCTGCCAAGCCAGTCACGGAGGGCCTTGCTGCATCCGACGGCACAGATAATGGGAATACGAAGTCAAAGACATTCCTAGGTTCGAACCCGTGTACAGTTCAGTTTTTCTTTCCATTGACGACCACTCCTTTCTCCCCCTCAGGATCCAGTGGACCACCCTCTCATCCTTCTCCACCATCTTCCCGAAAAATGATGTCATTGAGTGAGGGCGGCGTAGCCAACATTTTTCTGAAGATGCGTCGGGCTCAGGACCGCGTCAAAGCACACCACATTGAATGCTCGTCAGGAGAACCTCAGTCGCACTCGACCATTACTGAGAACACATCTGGAAAGTCTGGACCGTTTGAATTAACGGAAACATTCGTCTGCATTGGTGCTGTCAATATGATCGCATTGCTTAGAGCTACGCGAACTAGTCTCCTCGAAGACGCCGCTTCCTTGGGCGCAAATAGTCTTGTTGATGAACAGTGAGTCTATCGTTGCGTCTAGGGTCGAAGCGCCCATCTGAACATCCGTGATTTCCCCCCAGCTGGAAATATAGCATTTGGGGCCCTAAGGATGGTAGATTCCGCGTTCAAGTAAGCCAAGTTTGCTGTCATACTACCTATGGCCATGTTCTGACCTTCCCGGAAGATCACCTATACGGCGTGCGCCGTTCGCTCCACTGCATCCGACCCGCATAAACCTATAGCGTTGGACAAGATCAAAAGTGTTCCAGGATTAATGACCATCCTCCACCGAAACGAAGCTCAAATTCACCCCTTACCGACACCAGAAAATGTCTTCTAAAGACTGCAGCTTTCAGCCCTCCTTCCTCTCCACGATTGCTGCTGGCATCCTTCGCTGTACAACTACACACACCAATTTTAAAACCACCATCACAGTCCTTACCATTCGCTGCCTCACTGTAACACCACCTCGCCACAATCACCTATTAACTATGTGTAAGCCTGGCGCCCCAGCTTACGCGCATGGACCTTTTCGGACTCGCGTTATTGTTCCTTGCTTGACTGAACCTTATCGTATAAACTGATAGATGCTACGTATAGATGGCAAACCTTATTTACTTTAGATCATCGTACCCCGTAACCGCCCAGATGTAACGTCTCAGTTCTAGACAATACACCGTGGTCCTATCAACTTGTGTGACCGCGCCAGTGTAGCCTTATTCGACGACAGGCTTTCACTATGCTAATAATGCAAGTACTTATGTTCAATTTGTACAAAAAATAAGCAATCGCCGACGGTTCATATGCCCGTAGCGTACTCTGATGCTGTGTACGTAGTGCGGACCCCCCCCCACATGTTCCTTGTCGGGACCGGTCTTGGGTAATATCACTATCGCTACCCCCCGACTACCAAAATAAGAGCAATGAATGCCCCGAGTTTTCAACGAGGGGGGCCCCAAAAAAATGTTGGTGTTGAGGAACGTTGAGGGGCCATTGCTACGCATGGCACTACTATTAGAGTGAGCCAGCTGTAAGTGGTGCGTAGAACAAAAGATTTCACACCCTCGATGGGCACGCTTGCTGTCGTTGCCAAAAATAGAACGCGGATCTGGTTCCGAAGTTCACGACGTCACCACGCCCAACTTGTCTGTTCTCTTTCTTGTTCCAGGCATACACAATACACGCTCCGCAGGCGCGGGTCAGCCGCTCCAACATAGACCCCTCCACGCCATTGATTTCAAGCTACAACCATCCACACCACGCCCCAGCCCTAAATTCCTAATCCCATCCCATCGCAATCGCAAATGCCCCCGCACCTCCGCGTCCTCGCCGGCCCCTCGCCCTCGGCCCTTCACCCCATCACGCACCTCGTCAACACCCCGCATGCGTTCCACATCGCCTCGGACCGGTTTGAAGGCGACGTTGTGGTGAACATCAAGGGCCTCGCCGGTCCGGAGGGGGAGGGGGAGGGAGATGGGGAGTACTTTGCGAGGGAGGAGAGAAAGGGCGTTACGTGGAGTATCCAAGTTCGAGGTGGGTGGGGTCAGGGGAGGAGAGAGAAGAGGGAGGCTGACTATTGTATGTTTGCAGGACGGTTCTTGTGCCCCGTCTCGGCGGACGATGTTTTGTTTGGGAATACCTTTGACAGGCCTTTGAGTCTCCCATGGGGCTCGAGCGCCGCGCTCAAATTCATGCAGTGAGTGAGGGCCGTGCATGTTTTAAATCCAATCAAGATTACACAGTATCATTATATAGCTACATCGACCCGACGCTCGAGCACGACCTGATGTCCACGACGAAGCCGTGGGCGCTCTCTCCGCTGGTCGCGACGATGCCGCACCTCGCGCACACGCGTGTGAGACACGGGCAGCAGCTCCCGCCGTTCCCGCCGCACGAGGCGGTCGAGGATGATACATCGCAGCTGCACCTCGCGCGCGGTGAGGAGGAGGAGGAGGAGGAGGGGCTGGGGTTGGAGGACGCCGCGCAACGTCGAGCGTATTTCAGCAACGCCGAGCACAGGCGGAGGATCATGTTTAAGCCCGAGGTAACGTGTCTCTCCCCCTCGTTACAAGTTTCAACTAGAATTGTGATGGGCAGGACGTGATTACGACGGACTTTTGTTATGGGTTCCTTGAGTTTAGCCCGGCGCTGGCGCTGCGGCTGCCTGGTGGGGTGTCGTTTGATTTGATGCGGTATTGGGATGGGCAGCCGGTGAGGTTTGTGTGCTGTGAGCGGGGGGGCGAGGAGGCGTGGGGGGAGGTGTTTTGGTGTGTGGTGATTGAGATGGCTGAGGAAGATGTTGGAATAGATTGACGTCAGGATAGGATACTAGCCGAGAATGAGAATGACGTCGGACAGATG